>JNEN01001257.1:0-136471 GCA_000697355.1 Syncephalastrum monosporum B8922
AAAGACTGGGTGGTAAGTTCTTTGATACGCCAGGAACTGTTTCAAAAGACTGGATCGTAAGTTCTTTGTTAACCCAGGAACTGTTTCAAAAGACTGGGTGGTAAGTTCTTTGATACGCCAGGAACTGTTTCAAAAGACTGGATCGTAAGTTCTTTGTTAACCCAGGAACTGTTTCAAAAGACTGGGTGGTAAGTTCTTTGATACGCCAGGAACTGTTTCAAAAGACTGGATCGTAAGTTCTTTGTTAACCCAGGAACTGTTTCAAAAGACTGGGTGGTAAGTTCTTTGATACGCCAGGAACTGTTTCAAAAGACTGGATCGTAAGTTCTTTGTTAACCCAGGAACTGTTTCAAAAGACTGGGTGGTAAGTTCTTTGATACGCCAGGAACTGTTTCAAAAGACTGGATCGTAAGTTCTTTGTTAACCCAGGACTGTTTCAAAAGACTGGGGTTCCCAATTGATTCATTGGACATTCAATGCAACAACTGGTATTGTTTCCTCCAATTTTTTTCAATTGAGAGATCCGTTCTTTGATAACCCAGGAACTGTTTCAATAGACTGGGCTCCCAATTGATTCATTGGACACCCAACGGAACAATTGGTAAATGCTGAGAGAGGGCTTTTCTTCCTTCTCTCATAGTACTTCAGGCGGGCCCTCGAATTTCAAGGCTTACTGTATTGTAACAAGAGAGATGTGTATAAGAGACAGCTGTTTAACTCTCTCTTCAGAGTTCTTTTCATCTTTCCCTCACGGTACTTGTTCGCTATCGATCTCTCGCCATTATTTAGCTTCAGGAGGGATTTACCTCCAGCTTTAGGCTGCATTCCCAAACAACCTGACTCTTGAACAGGCCAATACAAAAGATACTAAGACTCGGGCCAAAGACGGGATTCTCACCCTCCATGATGTCCTATTCCAAGGAACTTATCATCCGGTGTACCTGATTGATCCTGTTTTCAGTTTACAATGCGCAATGATTAAACCATTGAGCTTCCAAACTTGAGCTTTTGCCTCTTCACTCGCCGTTACTGGGGCAATCATGGTTATTTTCTTTTCCTCCGCTTATTGATATGCTTAAGTTCAGCGGGTAATCCTACTTGATTTCAGACAACAGCATGCTTGCATTTGGATGTTTCCCAGTGTCTTCCTAATCAGAAGAAAAAAAAACACAACGGAACTTTATTTCAGGATGAAAGGAGTCCCACGACCAGCATCTTTTTGACATCCCAATCACAATGGACATTCTCAATAAAGAAAACGACATTTGTGGTCTGTAGTTGTACTGAAACAAGCATACCCCAAGGGCAAGCCAAAGGGCGCAAGGTGCGTTCAAGAACTCGATGATTCGCAGAATGCAGATCGCATTAATTATCGCAATTTGCTACGCTTTTCATCGATGCGAGAGCCAAGAGATCCATTGCTTAAAGTTGTTTTCTTCAATAAATCACTTGATACTGTTTCAAATCATTCTTTGAACAAGTTGATCCATTCTTTGATATAACCCAGGAACTGTTTCAAAAGACTGGGTACCCTAATTGAACCATTGGACACTCAATGCAGCAGTTGGTATTGTTTCTACCTTCATCAATTGGGAGATTCGTTCTTTGATATCCCAGGAACTGTTTCAATGGACTGGGATTCCAATTGATCCAATTGGAAATTTAATTAAGCAACTGGTAATGCTTCGTGATCCTTTCTTTCTTAACCCAGGAACTGTTCAAAAGACTGGGTTCCCAATTGATTGATGGAACGTTAAATGCAACGACATTGGTATTGGTTCATACGTTCATCAATTAAGAGATCCGTTCTTTGGTATCCCAGGAACTTTTCAGAAGACTGGGTTCCCAATTGCTTCATTGAACATTCAATTGAACAACTGGTATTGCCACCCCGTTCATCAATTAAGATGAATTAAGAGTCGATGACTTCTTAGCGTTACCCAGGGACCACCGCGTGGAGGTAAGTCATTCATCGGTCCCCTGGTCTGATTTGTATCCCGCATTTTACCGTGTGGCGGACGACTTTGCTGTTGTTTAACCACGCGAAAGCCGCAAGGAAATCGTGGAATGCTCATTCATGCCCCTTAGCTGGCACCGAGGCAGTTCTGTCACTTGTATCAAAGTCGACAACGCAGCAGCAACTACGTACGCTCAATTTGTATCCCGCATGCGCTATGCGGTTGTACGTTCTTTGCTAACCCAGGGACGATCTCTAAAGACTGGGTGGTAAGTTCTTTGATACGCCAGGAACTGTTTCAAAAGACTGGATCGTAAGTTCTTTGTTAACCCAGGACTGTTTCAATAGACTGGGGTTCCCAATTGATTCATTGGACATTCAATGCAACAACTGGTATTGTTTCCTCCAATTTTTTTCAATTGAGAGATCCGTTCTTTGATAACCCAGGAACTGTTTCAATAGACTGGGCTCCCAATTGATTCATTGGACACCCAACGGAACAATTGGTAAATGCTGAGAGAGGGCTTTTCTTCCTTCTCTCATAGTACTTCAGGTGGGCCCTCGAATTTCAAGGCTTACTGTATTGTAACAAGAGTGGGCTCAGTTTCCAGGTAGATGCCCTGAAACAGGCAGCAGTCTACCAGTAAACTGTACTCTCGAATCGCATCTACAGATTGATCCATATGACACCCCAATGCAGCACTGGGTAATGTTTTCTGGATTTTCAATTTGCAGATCCGTTCTTTGGCATCCCAGAAACTGTTTCAATTGACTGGGTTCCCAATTGATCCATTGAACATTCAATCAAACAACTGGTATTGATGCAGCTTTTGAAGATGCCACAGTCGTGAGTCTGTAAATCACTCGACATAAGAGCTAGTTTGACTCGACCGCTGGAGTAAATGTTGAGAGGGGGCGGTTCTCCCTTCTCTCATAGTACTTTAGGCGGGCTCTCGAATCCCGAGGGCCTCAACACCAGGTAAAGTCGGCTCAGGTGTAACCAGCATTTACTACCAAAAAAGGAAATAGGCTGCTAGTAAACTCTACCCCCTACCTAACTTACTTTTCCCAATCAAAAACTTCCCAGTTAAAAATCCCTAATTGAAAAAAGGGTTGTCCCCAATTGAAAAAAAAAGGTATCCTGATTGACTTATTCCATCTTATTCCAAGTATACCAAAGAATCCTGGGTGGTCGTCATCGTTTTGTGCCCGAAAGAAAAAAAGTTGCTTTGAAAGAAGTTTCATGTCCGCTGTGACTTGCTTCCTAAAATTCAGATATGGTCCATGGCAAACAAAGCAGCGACAAGAGATCCACAGATGACTAAGAAGACGTTAATTATATGTGCGATAAACACGATCATTTGGCTGGTATAATAGTGAAAAGCAAAATTATCGCGAGACCCTTTCAGGTGGATTTTAGGTGATTCCAGGTGCCTCCCAAGTGTGTTAATGGGTGTTTAGGGCCGAGAAAGCAGTTATAGGAAGCTAGAATCATGCCATCTCCGGCAGATGGTAGCGAGCAATGAAGTTGCCATCATACAATAGTTCGATAACGTCATTATTTGTGTATGTTGGAAAACGAGAGAAAGAAAATAGTTGCTGCCGAGATGAGGAAGGAGAAAAAGGGATAAGAAAGAGGGGCGCGCCCACTTAAAATTTTAACGCAGCACAGACGGAATGTCGGTGTCGAGTATGGCATTCGACCGCCGTACCTGAATTACATTACCGGCGCTTTTACTTGTGTAGTGTATCACGCGTAGTGCGCGTTCTCAGTGCATTTTTTTTATTATGCGTACAGACAGCCAACCTGCTCGAACAGTATTGTGTGGATATCCCACTTCTCGACGGATAAGTCCAGAAATTATTTGCATCGCCAAAGTCAAATTGTAAGGTGTCAAACCGATTTGCCCGCCTATCATGACTCTATACAACACCTCTCCTTTTTTGTTTCTGCTATGTTTACCTTCACCTTTTCTCTTGCGTAGTCGGCGACCTTCACCTTTCTTTCACGTAATCGCCCGTCACTTAGATCCATTTTGATCCAGTTCTCGTAATTTAGAAATCATAGTATAAACTCCCCCCAGAGAGTTTCTTATTCATCCTTTGCCTCTGTTGGTATCGCTTACTCCACCGACAACGCGAGTCTCCCGGTTTATTTCTTTTACACATAAGAAACGTACTATGTCTCTTATTTTACTCTTTCAACGTGTATATCAAGAGACGCACATTCTTTTTTGATTTTCTTTGCAATCTCTATTTCTTCTCTTCCCTTTTCTCTTTTCTCTTTTCTCTTTTCTCTTTTCTCTTTTCACGTACACGTTAAACTCATACCTTATGGCTTAGCTGGTGCTTATAACACACTTATTCCGCAATACCTACCTTTTCCATTTTCTACTACAAAACCTAGCCTTACACCATGCAATTCCAGTAGGCTCCCACGCAGCTCGTCTCGCTTATGATTGCTCGCGTGGTGAGAACTTCCGCGCTGTCGCATGGCTCTTTTATCTCTTTTTTATTGTATGAGCCGAGCTTAGGCCAATGTTCAATCTTGTGTGGTGAAGAGGTCACACTCGAAAAACAGTGGTGTGCCATAAGCGTAGCGGAGGGTGAGAATCAATCGACTAAAACCGATCGAATAATTCTACTCACAGAAGTGAGCTACAGTTTAAGTCTTTTTAGTGCTATGAGACATATAGTGCCGAAGAAACGAGTCTCGCCGAAACGAATGGTACTTGATCGAAGATGAGGCACATAAAGTCATCAATAGCAAGCGAAATAGTGGCCGCTGTGGGGTCATACTGAAAACGGTGGTCAAGTTCAGATTGGAGGGAAAAACGCGGGAGGGGGTGAGGAGGCGTTGAATTGATTTGACCCCGTGCGCCGTCCCATATTTGAAGGCAGGTTGGGCAAGTCTCAGAAAATTGGACTGGTGTATTGTGCTGGGTGTTGGAAAGCTGGTATATATCTGAGGTTATGTCAGATGTACCCAAATGATGCAGAGGGGGGCTCTAGGTAGAATGCCATAAAGGGACAGATATCATGTATTTGGGGCAGTGAGATGGATACAAAGCTGCCAGGAACGGAACTTACGAGATAAAGCATCAGAGCTACAACAGGTGCTACTGCACGAGGCACTTGCTCGATTGCCAGGCGACAGCCGGAAGGAAGTGGGTTCAGGAGCACCAAGAATGAACCTTTGAGAGGATCCAACTGGTCAGAACGCTTCATTCCGAGAAAACCGGGCGGGGGCACAAGGGCGAAAGAAATCCTACATGGTGATATCATCTCCGTGAACTTTTCTAAGGAATGTACAGAATAGTCGCTGGCCATGATGCCCTCCTGTCTTGGGTGCAGGCGAATGCATATGTATGTGTCACCTGAAACAAAAGTTCCATCAGGCGAAATCCGGGATGTTGCCGTCCGGCAGATGCGCCAAGTGTGGGAAACCATACATTATTCAGAGGAAAGGAGAGGACCGACCTGGTTGTGAGACGACTAAAGGCGCGAGAAACCGATACAGACAATCCGTAGGTCGATACGACATCGAGACAATGGTTGTTGTAACCCCAATAGACGACGAGCGCGTCCTAGGAGACCCGCCAGTCAACGAAGATGGCAACTACAGGAAAATAACAAAGCCGTTTAGAACAAGAGCACGGACACGGACTTTTGACGAGCGGATTGTATATTGCCTACAAAAAGATACCATTGCAGTTGGATGGAGGAGGCACTCGAGGAAGACAGCCGGTTGAACGTGTCTGCACTCAGATTTCCAATTTTGAGCGAGCAGAACACGACTCGCCATCTGACACGTTCTGTCCGGTGTACAAAGTCAACCCTTCTTCTCAAAAATATCCTTTCCACAGCTGGAAATGCTATACAGATATAATAGACAATCCTCTGTAGCCACGATGGCATTTTATAGGAAGTAGAAGAGGTCTTTCATCTCGTACTGCCGCCACTTCGCATGATTTCCACTCATCTCTGATGGATTTTTTAAAGTCCTCATGGGTCATGCTGGGCTGATGCGCCTTCTGCATTAGTTGCTTCAATTTCCTCCACAAATTTCGATAGGATACACATCTGGCACTTGTGCAGGCCAGTCTATTTTGATAATCCAATGCTCTTCATCCACTTTTTGGCGCGTTGCTGCGTGCTGCGGTGGATCGGCGCTCCATATTTCATCAAGAAGAAAACAGGACAGTTATCGCAGAAACGCGATAAGGGTCCCTCGTAGATCGGGTTGATGAAGTCCACCGCAGTACTTTACGCTGGGTGCGAGGCACTCGCTCAGGTTGGCCCCGTCCTTTAAGCGCCAGACCCGTACTTGCCCTGAATTTTTTGCCTTTTCGAAACTGGCCCGGTCGGTCCATAAAACCTTCTTCCAGTCGTCAAGGATCCAGGTCCTGTGCTTCTGGGTCAGGAATGGTTTTTCCTTGGCAACGCGACAGTTGATGATAATGCGTTTCAGATATTGTTGGGCAGCCTGGTTGCTCACATTGAGTGACAGAATTCTGCGTGATGCTTTAAGGAGAGTGCGACGGTCATCCTTGACTTCGTATACGCTCGTCACGCTCTCTGAGCATTCTTCGGTTGTGGTGTCCACATTGTTCATGATCAGCAATGACCTTATGGTCTTTCGTGACAAGTTCATTGGCAATTTTTCTAACGCTCCAGCCAGCTTCCCGACCTGCATACGGAAAATTCAAAAGTGTCAATTTTTGTATGTCCATTGACTGTGCTGGAAAAAAAAGAATTTATTGCATGAATGTAAGGTAATGAGCTCATACAGTATTACTTCGCGAACACAGGAAGAAGGAGGAATAACACAGATATAAAATGTAGCTTTACAGTAATGTAAGTATATAGATAAATTTAGGTTGCCACGCGACCGCCTGCGGAGTAGACAAAGAACAGGACCCAGGCAACGAGAAGACACACGATAAAGCAGCCAAAGAAGACATAGTTGAGGGGCTTGATTTGCGTATTCTCGTACGAATCGCGACCCTCGCGAATGTACTTCAGCTCCTCCTCATTCTTGTCCTTCATCATTTGCATACGCTTCTTGCGAGTTGCTTCAAGGATGTTGTCCAACCAGATACGCTGTGTAAACCACAAACCAATGATGAGGACAAAACCGATGGCAGCAAGAATGATATAAAGAGTCATGACACCTTCAAGGGACAAGTCAGCTTCGGAAGACAACATCAAAGGTCAGCGACAATACCTGTGTAAGCTTGGTTCGCGGTGTTGTCCTGGACGACACCAATCACGATGTCCAGAATAGCAGTGCCAATGTTGTTGGAACTCTTATACATGCCCAAACCGGTTCCGATATAATCACTCGGAAGGATCATACCGATGGACGTGATCATAGAGATCGGGCCAAAAGCGAGCGAGATACTGTAGAACACCATGCCGACAACTGCATTCACGTAGGTCCAGCCGAGAAGCGCGCAGCTGAGAATGAGGAAAATGGACGAGATGAGCACTACAAATAAGAGAAATGTTAGCACATGTAATGTCAAGGCCATTGATCGCTTACAGATCACCACACGAAGACCCCAAAGGTCCATAACAATGCCGAGAATAGGCGTCGCAACGATGGGCACGACCTGGGATGCACTGGCCTTATAGCCTGCAAGGGAGCTCGTATCGCCGAAATGTACCGTGATAAGCTCGGTACTGATGGTCTGGAAGGATGACCAGACGGCAGCATAAATAAACTCGATCAAAATAATGTGGAAATAGTAAATGGGAAACTTGAGCACCGACTTGATTTTGAAGGATTTTTTGGCCTTGAGACGCTTGATATCGCCAGAGTCTACGACATTCTTGCCGCTCAAGTGACGGACAATGAGAGCATACACCAAGTTCATGACGACCGAGAAAGCGCAAATGATCAGAGCTAGCCAGAATGCCCAAACCCAGTCACCTGTAGCGTCGGCAACTGGATTAGCGACCAGCGTACCGAGGAAGGTGGCGAGACGGCTGATGGACAGTTGGAGACCAATGGCAATGGCCAAACTCTGTGTACGGAACCACTTGGAGAGCAGTGATTCCTGCATGGTCACGATCAGGCCACTGCCGATGCCGAAGACAACACGGGCGACGACCATGGCGCCAAACGAGGTGTACTTGGCCGCGATAGCGGTCAGCAAGCTGCCGACAATAACGAGTATGTTGACGAGAAGGGTACCCCAGATAGAACCGAACAGATCAAACAGCAGACCGCCCACAATGGGGAAGATAGTGTTGATGATGGAGACCGAAGAGGAAATAACACCGTATTTGGTATTGTCTATTCCCAGTTCCTGCATATTTTTTTGTTTCTGGTGAGTATATACAATCCAGGCATGCGGGCCTTTTGTGTGACACTACAAACCTTCTTAATGGACGATTTCATCGCACTCAGAGCCGACGCCGAAAAATGAGATCCCACTGTAAGGCGTCCACGTGAATCAATAAGGACTGCTTTTTCCCTTCCCACAACTCATTTTTCTCTTTATGTGGAATTACCTGGCAAAAGCAGAGCTGTGACCAGCGCAAAAATCTTGAAATACATGTTTGCGTTCGCAAGAGCCGCATCTCCGCCAGCAGCGACATCGTCTGCGTGTGTATGATCGTGAAGCGGATCAGGTGTAGTATCATTTCTCAGGTGGGCCTCGCCGTCGTCGTGAAACTCTGCCTTCTCGTTATCCTCGAATCTCGAGGGAACTTGGTCTGCTTCCGAGGGCATACTTCAAAAAGGAAAAATGAAGGCAAAGAGCGAAGAAAAAACGTATTATGGATCACGCCGCGTTATTTATATGGGGTACTGGTGTAATGCAGTGGGCGTGCAACCTATTTTTTTTAGCGAGCATAATAATCTGATCAATGTCGCCGTATCAGATGTTAAGTACTCCGATGGACACACGAAACCAAACTTCCTTGCACTACGCTAAGAGAGCCGAGCGAGGGTACGAGATACTTAATCGCCAGGGTCTTGGGCAGGTCGGGGACGGTTCAGAAGAAAGGACTACGTTTCCATGAAAAAAAAAATTTTTTTTGCTTCCTCCTTGCTGCAAGCTGCGTTCACACTAGAAGCATGCGAACTTCACCGACTATATGCTGGCCACGCTGCATGTTAACGATGTCTGTGAATTTCTACGTCAAGGGTATGGCATATCTTTAAACCAATGAAAACCGCGTTCTGTGTTCATAGGTGGAGGGCAGAAGCTATACCCGTCGCGCTTTAAACTTTTGTGATTGCAGTGCACAACGCAGGTCTGCATCCCGGTAAAGTATTCCAACAGCCCATCTCGGCAGAGACCGCGTAAACAAGTATCGATCATAGATCGCGGTATTCTTTCGCTTTCCTCTGTTGCTCCTTGTTATACAAAGTGGTAAGCATGATCTCTTGGGAAAATATGCTCAGTCTTCCATTCCTTTTTATCTGTACTTTTACTTTTTTTTTATACTGTCATATATAAAAAAAATAAGAGCAAGTCAGACGGTCCCGTTTACCCCGTGCAACTGTGCTGTACAGTACATAACCAATCTCCTGTATAATAGGGAAAGTGGCGAACTTTTTCATCTTCGGCATAGTCAATATTAATAGCGAACAGCATGTTTTGCTCGAAAGGGACAAAAAAAAAAGACAATAAGCAGAAAAGTGAACGGCGGCATAGTAGAAGCTTTATATATTTATTGTTTAGCGCCCAAGACTCAGGTTACGGTTACAATAAATCGTTTCAAAAGGTAAAGCGCGCGAGTCTGTAAGATTGACGAGAAGGGGCGGACCATGGTGCGTATCGATCTCAAAAGTCATTCGTTGTCTTGAGAGCCAAGCCACCAAAACGGTTGATCATTCTTGCGCTGATATGGCATTGGAGTCATTTTATTTAATCAATTTCAAAGTGAGTCATGTGAGCGGGGCCAAGTGAGTCAAAGGCTGGCTGTGTCAACTATTTTTTTCTATCTGCATACCACTCGACGACATACCGACGATTACCTCAATGACTACTGTCCTTATCGACAACTACGACAGCTTTACGTACAACGTATATCAATACCTGTCGTCGCTCGGCGCCAATGTCGTCGTCTACCGCAACGATAAAATCACCGTTGAGGAGATCGAAAAGCTGAACCCTCGCAACCTTGTCATTTCGCCAGGGCCAGGTCATCCTTCGCAGGATGCCGGTGTGTCTCGTGCTGCCATCTCCCACTTTGCTGGAAAAATTCCGATTTTCGGTATCTGTATGGGCGAGCAGTGTATCTTTGAGGTGTTTGGCGGCACGGTGTCTTATGCGGGTGAGATTCTCCACGGCAAAACGTCGACAATCCGCCACGACGGCCGCAGCATTTTCAAGGGCGTGCCTCAGGACAACCAGGTGACCCGCTACCACTCGCTTTCAGGCATGCCTAGCACCGTGCCCGAGCCTCTGGAAGTGACAGCAACCACGTCGGATGGTGTCATTATGGGTATCCGCCACGTCGAGTACACAATTGAGGGTGTCCAGTTCCACCCCGAAAGCATCTTGTGCGACAATGGCATGGCCATGCTTGCCAATTTCTTGAAGTTGGAAGGCGGTACCTGGGACCAGAACCCTGCCGCGGGCGTGCTCCCCAAGAAGACGAGCAAGGCTGTCAACGGCACTGTCGATGCCAAGCCCAAAACAAAGGCCGAACCCGAGACGCTTGCGCCCCAGCAGCAACAGCCTCAACCTGCCGTCAATGGCACAGCACCGAGCGCCGTCACGTCTGTTTTGACTCGCATCTACGCCCAGCGCCAGCACGACGTCGAGGCAGCCAAGAACACGCCTGGTCAGAGCATGGCCGATCTCGAAAAGCTGCTGGCGCTCCATGTTGCGCCACCCCAAAAGGACTTCTTTGACCATCTCAACAAAAACAAGCTTTCGCTCATGGCAGAAGTCAAGCGCGCGTCGCCTTCCAAGGGCGAAATTGACATCAAGGCCAACGCGGCCGAGCAGGCATTGAATTACGCTCTCGCCGGTGCCCACGTTATCTCTGTCCTGACCGAACCGAAGTGGTTCCGCGGCTCGCTCAACGACATGCGCCAGGTTCGCCAGGCTCTGAGCCACCTCCCTAACCGGCCCTGCATCCTGCGCAAAGACTTCATTCTCGACCGCTACCAGATCCTCGAGGGCCGACTCTATGGTGCAGACACGGTGCTCCTGATTGTGGCCATGCTATCCGACGAAAAACTGCACGAGCTGTACAGCTATGCCAAATCGCTGGGCATGGAGCCGCTCGTCGAGGTCAACAATGCCGACGAGATGGCGCGTGCCAACGCGTTGGGCGCTAAGGTGATTGGCGTGAACAACCGTAACCTGCACAGCTTTGACGTTGACATGGAGACAACCACGCGCCTGGCCAAGATGGTACCCGCCGATACAATCCTTTGTGCCTTGTCGGGTATCTCAAGTCGTGCGGACGTGGACCCGATGGTGGAGCAGGGTGCACGCGCCATCCTGGTGGGTGAGGCTCTCATGCGGGCATGGAACCTCAAGGAATTTATTGCCGAACTGCTGGGCATGGAGAAGAAAGACCCCATCCCGCGGCCGGCCGCACATGAAAAGACATTCGTCAAGATCTGTGGTATCTCGACGGTGGATGCGGCTGTGGAAGCAGCAAAGGCGGGCGCGGATATGCTTGGCATGATCTTTGTTCGCAAGTCAAAACGGTACGTGGCCCCCGCTCAGGCCAAGGAGATCGTGGACGCCGTTCGTGCGCTGGACATCAAGAATGACGTCGCGTTGCATACCTCGCCCTCAGAAGAATGGTTCGACTACCAGCGCCACCTGCTCGAAGCGCGGCCACGCAAGCCGCTGATTGTGGGCGTCTTTGTGAATGATACAGTTGAGAATATGACCGAGATTGCGACCACGGTCGGTCTTGACCTCATTCAGCTCCACGGTACAGAAGCGCCCGAGATCTCGCGCTTCTTACCTGTCCCGACCATCAAGGCCTTCCACATGGACGCCGAAAGCTACGACCCTAACCTGATACCCCACTTGACGTACCCTGGCAACCACCACGCCGTGCTTCTGGATGCCAAGGTGTCCAGTCTCCCGGCGGATCAGCAGGGCGGCCAAGGCGTTACTTTTGACTGGTCCGTCGCGCGCGATATCGTGCACCACACCCGACCGGGCCATACGAAGGCCTACGACTTCCCCGTGATCCTCGCCGGCGGTCTGGATCCTGCGAATGTGGTGGAGGCAGTGCGTGCTGTCAAGCCCTGGGCGGTGGATGTCTCTTCGGGTGTCGAGACGGACGGTGCCAAGGACCTGCAGAAGATCCGTGATTTTATTCAGCACGTCAAGTCAGCTCATTTGCAGTAGATACTACATAAAGAAGAAGAAAGTTAATTTTTAAACGTGACATGATTCAAATAACACTTGGATTCCCTGATAGCAGCCATTGTGTGCAAAGCATCTTTTTTCTACAGCTGGTATACAAGCGGGCTGCATGATTGAGTAACCATGATGATTCCCATAGAAAGAGAGACTAGAGCGGAATATACGTCGGTTTCTCGTGTGACCAAGAACCCTTGATTGCGTACGGAGCGCATGACGGACGGGCTTTGGTCTTGCAGGGCAAACGTGGCACGAAGGGAAGAAATGCGCAAATGGAAGGATTTATTGTTATTTACATGCAGTCTGGAAGCGGTTAGATGACAATAAAAAGAGGAAGAACTATACGATGAAAAAGAGCGAGGGAGGAGCCGTGGTGAGCGGGTAAAAAAGCCACAGGGGAGGGAGTTGTGAGTCGACGAGGAAAAGAGTGATGCAAGTTTGTGTGTGTGTGTGTGTGTGTGTGTGTGTGTGTGCGAGTGCACAGAATGACGAATGAAAAAGAGAAAAAGACATGTGGCAAAGCAAGCAAAGATAACCAAAAGAATCTACTATACAACAACGGCATCAACAACCGCGATAGACAGCAAGAACACTAACGCGTTGCCGTTTAGTCGTCACCCTTAGGAGGACGGCCGCGTTTCAGGGGCGGCTCGCCCCACCCATCGACGTTCATGTTGCCAAGTGACCGTCCCATGAAAGTGACCTCGGGCGAGGCAAACTTGCGCTTGATATAGTCCCCATAGTTTTCCTGCTGCTGTGTCTGTTGCTGTGGCATAAAGTTCCACGGGGCCATAGCGTTGTTGGGCGGGGGAATAAAAGTGAACTGGGCATTTGGGTCAATGTGGAAAGGTGCAACTTGGGCTGGTGGGTGTGGCGGCTGCTCAGGATACACTTGCAGCTTATCCAGATCAGCACGCTGGGTTTGCGTTTGAGAAGGCGCCTGTGGATTGAGGTGGTGAGCAGATGTCGAGGCTTGTTGTTGCTGTTGCTGTTGTTGCTGTTGCTGTTGTTGTTGCTGCTGCTGAGATGGCTGAGACTGTTGCGAATCATCCATGCCGAGTTCGCATTGCACCTGAGCCGTCCGCTGGCGAGCGAATTCGAGGAGATCGTCGACAGAAAAGTAGGTATTTGTACTATTGTTCGGCCGGACAACGAGATCCGGATTGGAATTGATAAAACCATAGAGATCCTGGAAGGCCTGCTGGTAACCGGCGCCATAGGCTCGTCTATTCTGAGCGAGGGAATCCTTGTAGAGATTAGTCACCTTGACCGCAGCCGATTTGAAGGAGTCGAGCAAGGCATTCTCTGTTGACTCATAAGACTGCAGTATAGGCTGTGAGTGTGAATCCATGAGGGTCGAAGGTTCAAGTGAAGGGTATGCACAAACGAGAAGAAAAGAGAAAGAGAAAGAGATCTAGAGAAAAAATACTACGGTAAAGTCGGCGCTTTGATCGCTCATTCATTCAACCGCATTCATGTACAACTGTATTGTACTAAACGACGCATTTTCCATGTCTGTTTCTATTCTATTCTGGTCCCTTCCTTTCTCCTAGTTATTCTTGTACATATGCGTCCAAAATAACAGTGAATCTCTCCTCTCTTCAGCAGAGATAGATGCGGATTTGTTCTACACTCTTTATTCCTCCATCTTTTTGTTGAGCGAATAAGGATCGTAGCCATGCACGCCAAGGTCGTTACGCGTTTCCGACGGATCATCGAGGGTTTGCTCCAAATAGAATCCCTACCATGATAGGCGCATTGGTAAGTAAGCATGTTTGATAAATACTGTTATAAGGTTACCAGGAATCCATCTTGGGTGAGCCAGCCTTGGGCGTTGCTGCCAAACTTTTGGCCCATCTGCCGCAGGAACGGCTCAGGAGGATGGAGGCCGTTGGTCGCATAAATAAATGCATCGAGTTCTTCGGGCCGCAGCGCACCGTCCCGGTCCTTATCAAATGACTGGAATAGCTCGAGCAACACGGCTTTCAGCTGCCGAGAAAGTGTCTCGCCTTCCATCAACGGTGCTTCGTCTTTCGTACCACGGTAGCCACTCAGGATATTTTGGATTTCGCGCTCCATGCCCCCGATCGGGCCAAACTCGGGGTCAACGTTCTTGCCCATCTCGAGCAGAACCAGGGCTTCTTCGAGATGATTCAGTACAAACAAGATAAAGCCCAGAATATAATAGCAGCCAGCGTGTGCCGGGCAAAGATCTGCCGAGAGAAAAATGAGGGTGAACAAGGGAATAGAATAAGATAAAACACCAGTACCTAGGATCCACATCATCTTGGAGGCGACGTTGCCAAGCACCTGAATATTGCCGCCCTCCTGAAATGATTTGAGATATTCTTGTGCCTCGAGAAACTCCTTGTTGGCTTGATCGACAAGGGCATCATTGTCAGCATTGTCGATAGACTGCTCGCGTTTCAAGTAGTACTGCCGCCAATTGTCAGGTTCCGTCGTGTATTTCGCATCGAGATCAGGCGCCAGGGTCAGAGCCGTTGCTGAGTGGAAGAGCTGATAGACAAGAAACAGGTCGCCAAAGTCATCGGCCGCTTTGCTACGGTAGGCAGTAATACGTCAGTCTCAGAACCGTGAGTAAGCGGAGCTTTGAGCCGAACCTCTTCCAGATCGCGTTGTTGTTGTAAGCGGACTGGCAGGCTTTGGAGGTGAGCGCGAGCGAGTCGAGATCAGCCGGGCTCAGATAGAGAGCCAGCCGCTGCCGAGCCGCCAAGGGTAGAGAGGCAAGGGGCGTCATAATAGAGTATATTTAAAAAGTACAAAGTAGTAGTAATACAAGCAGTGGGGCTTTTTTTTCTTATTTCTTTCGGCGCATGAAGAGAGGGTTCCCTGGATGCTTGAATTGGGGGAATCCGACCACATTCGACCGCAAATGTGGCTTATCCAGGTCCAGCGAAATTCGGGGGGAGAGTTACCCTTGAAAGAATATCTGTGTGTGTGTGTGTGTTCGTTTGACATTCCATATTATGGCCTACCGCTGTGCACCGACGAAACTGGCCAGTACGGCTACCAATCTCCTGAAGGGCAACCTCTTGAAGCGAGCGCCTGTCTGGCTGCAGGCAGTCAAGAACACGCCTCCCGGCCCTTCTATCATTCGCGCTCGTGAAATCGATCCCTCGCTGCAATCAGACAACACGGTTGAACAAAAGACACGCTACAGACAGAAGCACCTGCGCACCAAGGCACCACGACCGCTTCGCATCGTCTACCCGGAGGACAAGCTTCGAAAGCAGTTCTTCAAGGACCATCCCTTCGAATTAGCTAGACCCAAGGTCCTCGTCGAAAACGCCAACGCCATCAACCGTACCGATTACAGCACTCTCCTCCTTCCTGGCATGCACCCCTCTGAAGTGGACGGTGAAACGTAAGAAAAGACTGAGACTGGCTGGAACGTTGATAAGATACTAAATACTGAATACTTTAATGTATATTCTATATTCTATATTCTATCCTCTCCTCTATTCATAGTGTGATCCGTTACCAGCTGCACCTGATGACCAACGAGAACATGACCGAGCGCGAGGCGTACAGCAAGGCCACCTCTGAATTCTACGAGCTGCGAGCACAGGAAGAAATCGAGGCACGCGAGCAGCGGAAAAAGATGGAGGAAAAGCTGCAACGCCCTCTGCGCAAATACTGGACCGAGAAGGGTATCCAACTCGAAGATCGCGCCCTCAAGGAAGGTGAACGCATCTAAATCCTTCCGTCTCCTTCATCCTCGCTTCTTCATACTCCCTCACCTTCCCTTCTCAAGCACACACATCTCTCTCACTCGCAGTAATATACATCTTGTCTTGTTTATATTTCATCGTCTCTGTCACGACATCCTACTCGCTCTCTGGTTATGCATGTTGGGTACTCTATCTCTAACCACTCCAGCCTCTTACGATCCCTACCTTGGTTTTCAACAGAAAGCATGTGAACGATCCATGTAGCATCTTATACACGGAATAAGATCGTCCTGTAATCAACATTAAAACCCGCACACAACGCAGGTGTGGAGGAGTCTTGACCACCCAAGCAAAGTTTCCATCGTCCTGCTGTCACGTCATATGCTGCACCTTCTATGTTCTTTTTCGGGATCGAGAAGCAACCAGCATCTTGCTCGCTAGTAGTCTGCTCTCGACTGACATGAGCGAGAAGATTGCATAGCTTGTTTCCTTATTGTACGAGTGCCATTTTGATATAGAGAAGGCAAATAAGATTCTTGATTTAAATGACACCAAAATCACATATGAGACCAATACCCTTCTCATAAGAATTCTTTTTCCCGTCATTGGCCGTGGACCCGTGACAGCAGAGTAAGCCAATTAATCCTTTGAAACGCAGAAGATACCTGATGACGATCCCTATCAGGGTCCTTTTTGCCCTGCGTTTTTTCTTTTCCGTTGGCAGACGCAGTACATCTCATAGCATGGAAGTTCATCGACGTGAGTCTGTTTCATAAAATACGCTGCTTTTCTCCTTCTTCCCTTTGTTCAGGTTTAAGCTCACTTTCAGACAAAGTATATTAATACTGATAGAAGCATAAACTAACGAGTGTAGCTTACATGGAACGAATTCAATCAAGTCCCTCTATTAGCGGTTGCCTACCCAAACTCCATGTATCGCACCGGTACGTATGGACGTAAGTTATCGCGTCTAAGAATACATCATTCTGGACTTTGAAAAATTTCTCCAATGTGTACGTAGCGTGCTGTCCTCTATCTTCTTCTCTTTGTGTGCCTTCCTCCTTCCTGTACAAGTATTCCCTCTCTCCAGAGGATTTTTTAAGCATTCTCATTTACCGGTACGGATTCGTGTCAATACAACGAATATGAGACGTTAACACATGTTTCAGTTCCACTCCCCTCTCGCTCTTCCTCTGCTCTTTCTCCTCTCCTCTTGTCCTTTGCTTTCATCCTTCTTTCTTGTTTGCGTCGTCCTAACCTAGGCGATTGGCGGCTACTACCACCCCCCAAAGGTTTGCTCCCCGGCCGCCTGCAAGTGTTTTGCAACTATGTAATGTGCCGCTGTGACCTAAAAGTGCATCCAGCTTCAGATGAGCCGGCGGCAGCGCGTTTCAACGACCCTGGCCTCGACCGCTTATGCATGTAGAAAAAAGTGCAGTGCAGACTAGGGAAATTATTTCGGAACGAAACTCCATGGAACTAGTCAGTGCATGAGATAAATAAAATTACTTAGGCATTTAACTTGCAAGCACTCTTCAATGATAAGTTTACATATAGCAGACTCAAGGTCCTGCATATGTGCTCATCAGTATGCAATGCAAATACTGTCTTATCCAGCCACATATTATGCAGGTAATTTCAGGCACTATGAACCATGCAAATGTACGCTCTTGTTGGCCTATTTAGCAGATATCGCATCCACATTTTACATCATAAAATAATGTCAAAACGTACATATCATACGCGGTGTTTGGTAAGCAGAGCATCTTATAATTAACGCACTTATGGATACTACCATATGGATTCAAAGGAGAAGAGGGGAAACAGTAGAGTCGAACGAGAAAAAAAAGTGTTGTCTTAAAAGTTACGAGTTTGAATGGCGTCCACCGCAAGTTCATTAGACGTCGACATTGCAAGTTTCAGGAACTCCGCCTTGTGAGGAATGGTGGATTTCCACAGGGAAAAGCAAGGGGCAGACAGGGGATTGTGCCCACACACCCAAATTCAATCGACCCAGTAGAACAGAAAACGCACAGAGCAGATGCCCATTCTTTACATTGTATAAAAAACGTTGTCTAGAGATTTGAGCTGAATACCTTTCATTTCTTTGCTTCCTTTTACACAACAAACAACCGCAAGTGTACTATGGGAGCCACAGCGGCACAACAGCCACGCACATGCTGTCATATCAAGCTCGATCGATTTATCGCCATTATGACAGGGACCCAAGTGGTACAACGAAACCTGTTTTGTTTTTTAATTTCAGTGGGCTCACAACAAACGTCAAAAAAAAAAGCTCAGGGCATTGTGGGAAATCTGGGGGTGTTTTGACAACGAATGGCCTCGCAAGTATCACCTACACTTACACAACAGCAGCAAAAGTCTCATCCACACCGGTTTTATAGCATTAATTAATGTATTGGTTCTGCCTACTATCTACATCTCGTGTACGCTGGGCATCCTTCTCACCATTGTGAGCGTGTGCGCGACCTGGAGCGTCTACAAGGTTCATATGCGGTCATTGAATATCTACTGGTGGGTCTACTACACCTTGACCGTGCTCGCATTCCTCAACAGCTGCGTGAACATGTCCATCATGTGTCTGGGCAAAGACCGATTTATTGCGGGATGCCTCGACAGCGAATCGATCCAGGTCTCGGCTGAGCACTGTCGGGATTGCCAAGTGATGCTGCCAACGTGCACCCGAGCGTGGGAAAGTGCCACAGTTTGGGCCGCTGTCGGAGCCTTGGTGACCCTGACGATCAACGTACGTTTTGTGCTACGCACAAACAAGAAACAAGCGGGTGGGATGGCTTACCTGCCATTTTCTATTAGATCATTTTCGCCTATGCGCTGTATCGCGTCAAGTCCACGCGCAGGACTGCGCCTGCATCCACCCCACAACACCACTCGCATGCTCCACCGTCGTATCATTCTTCATCACGCCCCACGAACCAAACTTGCATGGACGAAGAAGGGTTTCAGGTCATTGAACTCAAGTGAAAGATATTGATTTCACAAGGAAATTTGTCCGGGATCCACGGGAAGCTATGGCGGGACCACCCGAACAAATCCAATCAACCTTGCATCCTTTTTTATTTTCTACTTTTTGCATTTACCACTATTTTAAATGATCCAACACGCAGACATACATGTTTTCAAAGAATGGCTCAATTTAAAAACCTTGTTAATAATATATTTACTTTACACTATATAAACATGTTCCAATGGAATTACTGTAAGCAGTCAAACAGGATTTCTTCGCACTTGCGAACCCGCTCAGGAGTGGTGATCTGGGAGGTCATGAGGTAGATTACATTGCCCAACGGACGGGCAAACAGGTTGATGCCTTGGCTTTCAAAGTTACCATAGCGCATTTTTTGAATGATGGATTGCGAGATGAAAGAACTGTAGCCTATTTGATAAAAACGCTGTTAGTCTGTGCGCCATAACCCTTTTCTATATGCTTTACCTCCTTGCTCATCCTTGAGCTCGACTTTTAAAATGGAACCCAGGGCCATTACGTTGTCAACATTCTCAAGATGAGACAGCTTCTCTACCGTAGCCTTGTTCCACATGGACCAAACACCATTGTCCTTCCAGTCCTCGCGGTAGGACGTCCAGGGCGTAACCTTGTCGACACGCGCGAGTTCGTCCAGGTTTGCGATAGTCTCGTTAGCCACCGAGCAGCCCATGGGGTGGGCCGTGTACGAGTGACCGTGCAGCAGACAGTCAGGCTTGTTGTCAGATAAGAAGATGTTAAAGATGGATTCCTTAGTCACCGTCAGGGCCAGGGGCAGCAGACCACCCGTCAGTGTTTTGGCATAGCCAACAATGTCAGGTCGCTAGTTCAAGATACATTGTCAGCATAGCTTGTGATATCTTCCCTCTTCCTTAACTTACCACACCGAGGAAGTCAGATGCAGAACGACGACCCAGTCTGTACCATCCGGCAAAAACTTCATCAAAGATCACAGGAAGGCCTTGCCAGTCCTTCGCCTCGCCGCTGGGCTTCGCGGTCTGTTGATAGCCGAGCAAGGACGCGCCGTCCTTACGGACGGTATCAACGAGGACGCGCTGGAACAAGGGGTCGACAAACACCATACCGCCCGCGCCCATAATGATAGGCTCCATCAGAACTGCGCCAATGTTGATCTTCTTGGCGCGCAGGCTCTCGAGTTCCGACCGGATATATTTCTCATAGACTTGGGCGAGCTCGCTGTCGCGGGCGTGGCCACGAGTATCGACGGAGTAAATGTCATTAAGCGAAGGGTACACATACATGTCCTTAACATCCGGCGATGTCTGCATCACCTTGGGAATGCGCACAAAGGTCTGGCCGCGGCTGATGTGAACCGAGGGCGGCTGCAGCCAATGGCCACGAGGCTGATACCACTGCACCTGCTCATTGTATACATTGGGAGGGCATGCGTCCATGGTACCGATCGTGTCGCCGTGGTAGGCGCCATCGATGCCCAAGACATCGACTTGGGTGGCGTTATCCCAACCGTAGCGCGTCGCGGTCGCCTTGAGGGCCATCTTGAGCGAGACTTCGAGCGCGGTTGAACCATTGTCCGAGATAAAGACACGGGAGGCCCACTCATCTTTGGCAAGAACCTTTTCGGCGAGCGAGAGGGCGGGTTCGTTGGTGGCCTCGGGAAACATGACATGGCCATAGCGGCCGGCGGCGGCTGCAGCGGCCAAAGTCAGCTTGGGATTCGCGTGCCCCAAGCCTTGGGTCCACCAGCTCGCACAGCTGTCAAACATGTCCTTGGCCCGGGTGACGCCAGTTGTTGGGTCCTTGCGGTAGGTCGTAAAGTAGTCATTGTACGCCGAATCAATGACGGTCGTCTCCTTGACCGTCTTGTGCTGTGTAAAGGGCCACCAAAAGACGTCCTTTGATTTCTGGGCCATGGACTCGAGGCGGTCAAAGCGCTCGCCGTGGACGCGGTCGAGGTGGCGAATGACAGGGTCGAGGGCTTCGTCGAGCTGGGCATAGTAAGCAGAGAGGGAGGCTTGTTCCTTGACGGGGTCCTCGAGCATGGCAGGCGGGGCGGGCACGGTCGCGACATGTGTTTGGGGCAGCTGGCGGGCAAGCATTTCGTCATTTCTGTAGCGCGCATTGCGGAACAGCAGCAATGTGGGAATATCATAGCCGCGGACTAGCATGGATTCGTACGACGCCATCGTGGTGGAGATGCCACCCAGATTTGCGTCACCTACCAATACGGTGGGCAGGCGCAGGGGACGGTAAAAATCGCTCTGGGGTGTGCCTAACAATAAAAGATGATAGCGTGAGAATAACATTTACGTGTGATTTTTAAAGGACGCGTTTTACCTGACATCACAGGACTGTGAATACCGCCAGCAGTCTCGAGAAAGGCGAACATGCCTGCTGTTTTCTCACTCTTGGCCGCATATTCCTGCAGCTTGGCCCTGGTCCGATCAAGCAGTTCGCTGTCAAGTGGCGGCTAAACGATAATAGGATGGAGGAAAAAATTGATGGGGTCTGAGTCATTTTATCGATAACAGAGATAAGACATTCGTTTGTTCTTTGATGTTCTTACCTTGTCGGTGGCAATATGAGGACTAACAGGGTCAGGGTAGGCATACAAGGTCTCGGTGGAAACAGTGCCTTGCGTGTAAGTCTTTACGTGCCTGAAATTAAAAAAAGAAAAAAAGAAGGTTTAAGCAAGTTTCATGTGGCATCACATTCAATTATGGCATCATGTGAAGTGCATATCTTTTCTGACAATAAAAGGAAAAAAAGATACTCACCTCGCGTCACTGTCAACAGGGTAGCCCGTCTGCACCGGTTTCAAGTAGTAGACATCCCGGTTAGACTGTTTTCCCACCAGGGCAGCTGCACGGCACAGGCCAGTCGACAGAATGGTCTTGCCGACATTGGTGTTCGCAGCAAAGATCTGGTAGGCCTGGAATGCCCGAGTGGGATGGAATGGCACGGGCATGAGAAAAAGAAGAAAGGCGTCAAGAAGAGGGTGGGCAGAAAGAAAGAAAGCAAGCAGACAAGTGTGGAGGGGAGTTACACGCCCGTTGTCCGACCCACCGCCCCCGTCGGGCTTGTCCGGAGAGCGGCAGGGCCCCCATTGTTGTCAGAGAAGGCGAGGAACAGATGAATCTTTTTTTTTTTTTTTTGGAGGGGGGGGGGGGGCCGACCAAGACCCGGCACCGCAACATTTGCAAATTTTGGGACGTCCCATTCAAAATGGGATGCCCCCCAAAACTATTCCCCTCTCCCTTTATCTCGTTTCTTTACTTTCTTTTCCCCACTTTTTCTACACTTAATACATGTCCGCCCTGCGTCTCGCCACACACCCGCTGCGTTCAGCCCGGCGTTTCTATGGCTCGGCTACGCCCTCTCGCCTGGCTGCTGTTGCCCAGGCGACCGCCGCTGATCCTGCTGCTGCCACCCGGCCACCCGTCGCACCCGCTCAGTCGGCGGCGGCTCTGTATGCCGGTAGTCCTCTCAGAAATGATTGGTCGCGCGAGGAGATCCAGGCGATCTACGACTCGCCTTTCATGGATCTGATGTACTATGGCGTATGTGAAAAATGACAGCAAAGCATGTGCTCTCTCGTGTTCGTTTGTCTCATTTGAAACCCCCCGGATGTAGGCCAAGGTGCACCGTGAAAACTTTAATGCGCGGGAAGTCCAGCAGTGCACGCTGCTCTCGATCAAAACCGGTGGCTGCACTGAGGACTGCAAGTACTGCCCTCAGTCGTCGCGGTACAACACTGTCGTCAAGGCTCAGAAGATGCTCGACTCGGGCGAGATTATGGATGCTGCCCAACGCGCCAAAGACGCTGGTTCCACTCGGTACGTGGGACAAGAAAATTCGCGTCCAGGATTCAAATGCACACGCGAATTACACATTACATATGCAGAAACCATTACTAATCACATCGTTCTTATATTGCAGGTTCTGCATGGGCGCAGCCTGGAGAGATCTCAAGGGCAGAAAGTCCAACTTCAGCAAGATTGTTGGCTATGTTAAGGCCATCCGGTAAGTACTGGAAACAGTCGACTAAACGATTAAGCGCTGGGTTCATCTCATGCTCATTCGGATCGGCTCGCTTTTCTTTGTATAGTGGCATGGGCATGGAGGTGTGCTGTACACTTGGCATGCTGAACGAGGAGCAGGCCAAGCAGCTGAAGGATGCTGGTCTTACCGCATACAACCACAACCTCGACACGTCTCGGGAGTTTTATCCCAAGGTAAGACACTTGCTTGTTTCGTTTATCGCCTCCTGTATCGGGCTTTTTTTTTATCTCTGATGCTTAACATATTTTTATCTGTCTGTTAGATCATCTCGACACGTTCGTACGACGAGCGTTTGAAGACCATTGACAACGCTCAAAATGCGGGTATCTCCGTCTGCTCTGGCGGTATCATTGGCCTTGGCGAAGAGGAAGAGGACCGTGTTGGTCTGCTGCATACCCTGTCTAATCTGCCCAAGCACCCCGAGAGTGTGCCTGTGAATGCCCTTTTGGCTGTGCCTGGTACTCCGCTTGAAAAGCAAGAGGTATGTTCGAGAGATAGACAAATATGGAATGATCGATAGTTGGGTTGAGTTGGCGGGGGGGGAGAAGAGAAAGAGAACAGAATGGGGAAGGAAATCATTCGGTCATTGATACAACCGTGTCTCGTATTATAATGTTTACTTATATTTATCATTATTTCTTGTGTAGCCTGTTACTGTGTTTGAGATGGTGCGTATGATTGCCACCGCGCGTATCATCATGCCCCAGTCGATGGTGCGTCTGTCTGCGGGTCGTGTGCGATTCTCGACCGCGGAGCAGGCCATGTGCTTTATGGCTGGCGCCAACTCGATCTTCACCGGCGACAAGCTGTTGACCACGCCCAACAACGAGTTCACTGATGATCAAAAGATGTTTGACCTCTTGGGTAAGCTAATTTCTTGTTGGTGTCCGATGAAAATGTCGCTAAGCCTTTTACAGGTCTTGTGCCTAAACCCCCCAATTTCGAGCAAGGCTCGGACAAGGCTGAACAGCCCGTCTACCAGAACGGCGTCAAGATCAAGGCCGAGGTTGAAGCATAAAAGTGTAGTGTTTATATACAATCGGGTTGTACTGTGTATGTTTTATATATGATGGATTTCCTTCTTTTTCAGCGTTTTCATTTCCCAATTTCCTTTTGATCGCTTTATACTTTGTATTTACCAAAAGAATTCGATTTGCGTTACTTTGGTCTGGTTACACACGCCCAATGGATGGCCACTCGTTTTCGCTGGACAACAACGAACCCCCTCCCTCTTTACACTTGTTTTTTTTGCTCTCATCTTGCGCGCGGGCATCTGGGATCAATCTTCCCCCGCAAACCCTTGTCTTTCCTTTACTCTTGCTCTCAGGACAACGCTTTCTGCTTAGCCTTGTCGTCGCATTCGAATCCCTACATCTAAACCTAATTCCGACCTCTTTAATACAACTCATCTCACTTCCACATCCTCACTCAAAGC
This sequence comes from Syncephalastrum monosporum B8922, assembly GCA_000697355.1. Taxonomy (NCBI): domain Eukaryota; kingdom Fungi; phylum Mucoromycota; class Mucoromycetes; order Mucorales; family Syncephalastraceae; genus Syncephalastrum; species Syncephalastrum monosporum. The sequence goes on from JNEN01001257.1 coordinate 24,506, forward strand.
GACTCGCCGAGTCCAATCTCCCACAAACCAAACCGAATTTAACCAAACCAGACCTTCTGACCCTATCTATCTCTCTCTCTTTCTACCTTCGCTCTCTACTGTCGGTACTCAATCACCTCTTCCTTCTTCCCTCGCCCCCCTTCAATAACTGCTTCACTCTCTCTCTCTCTCTCTCTCATTCCTAACAACCTTGCCTTTAGCTTCACTTCTGTATATCATTCGAAATGGGTCAACTATTGTCAAGTCTCAGTCTGCGTAGTGGCGATGTGATGGTGCCTGAACTTGGCTTTGATATTGAAAGTAAGTGCAGACGACAATATAACCTTAGGATTATATTACTTCTTTCATTTTCAATCAAAACCCCCACAGTCAACACACCTATTGACACTTGTGTACTTACTTTAACTTTATCATCTACCAACCTGCCAAAAAAAAAAAAAAGACGCCAAGCCATCCTCAGAGGAAAGTCATCTTTACAACGAACTGTTTGAACTCCTGGTGCAACCTGGCCCGTCTTTACTCAACGCGTTGAGAAACTACAAGTCTGCCTCAGTCTTGGTGCGCACGGCCATCGCCTCACCCACAGAAGAGAATGAAGACAACGCATGGCAAGCCGTGCTGCCAATCGTCGACATGCTGCGAGAATTCTACGGATACGCTTCAGATTTACGTACGCATCACCATGAATCATTTACGCGCTGATTTGTTTTCGTCGTGAGATACTGACGACACACTTTTTGTTTATACAAATATTATTCTACAGAGGAAGGCGTGCCACGTCTGCTGGATGTCCTTTGCCAAGGGGACGTTTCCAGAAACTTGGAGAAGCACCAGGGTCTGACAAAGCTGTTTGCCGACATACTGGATTTTGTATTTGAGTTTGATCACCTCAAGGTAAGTTGTCCTTTTAAGCACGTGTGCACACATGCAAAAAATCAAAAATCAAATTACAATTTGAGCTCATCACAACGCCCTTTATTCTGTCCTATACTAGACTCACAGCCCGACCCTGCAAAATGATTTCTCATACTACAGACGCATGTTGCAACGTGGTCGATATGGCGCTTCTGGTCGTCAGTCCATGGCCGACGAAAGCATGTCGGACCTCCGCTCTGCAATGGTCGAAGACGACCAGGCAAACCGCATCTCACTCTTCATCGCCTACCCAACACCCATGTTGAAGTGCGTGATTGATACCACGACCGATTATGTGACCAAAAATAAGCTGCAGCGGCCTGTTGGCGAATGCCTCGCTGCAGTCTGGGCAACCTGCTTTGGTACTGTCAACAAGAAGCGGACACTGCGTCCGGAGATTGTCGCATTTTGCCTCAAGGTCATGGTCGTCTCTATTATCCTTTATGATCACATCGACCCCAGCGGTGCTTTCTCTAAAAACTCACCTATTAATGTAAGTTTGCTTTATTAACTTTGACACGCTGCTCACCACATGGATTTAGATTAAAAACTCGGTCAAGATGATCCAGTCCGTAAACACCAACACGTTCAATATTCCTGAGGAATCAAGTGCCACAAATCTCATGTCTGCCCTGCGATATAACTCAAAGCACCTGAACGATGATTCGACGCCAAAAGGTGTCAAAAACCTGGTCATGGCCGCCTAATTCAGTAACAGCCCTGCAACAGTCCTACTCCCCCTCTCCGTTTCCCCCCTTCCATCTGCATCAAAAGAAAAAAGAGACCCCTTCTTGATATTCTTAAATACTATTCTACTTTATTGTACTCTTCTCTTACTTTACTTTTTCCCATCTGTTTCCTTTTGCTTCGTGGGTGCATTTTATTGTGTTTATCAACCTGCATGAACCGTAACCGAAATACCGGTACTTGATTTCCCGATTGCCGCTTGAGATTCAAATGCACGGGGAAGCAAAATAGAGTCTCGGCCCCCTCCCCAAAGTTCCTCCCTCATCCACCGTGGGTGGTTGTAGTCTCTCGTGGTAATCTACTCTCGCCGATTGCTAGTTCAAGGGTTTACTTCACATACAAAATGCATTTGGCTCAGTTTATCATTCGCTGCGCAACACGTGCGGCGGTGTGCTAGTTTACTAAGATAGGATAATGTTTATGTGCACAACAGTCAGGAATTATGATACTGATCAATAGGTGCTGGACAACAGGGTAAACTATAAGCACTAATGCAAGGGTAGTAAGGTTCATGTATGGGCAATTACAAGTGTGGTACATAACGAAACTTCCGTAGCTCAAACCTAAAGAGTGGTGGACTTGCTTCACTTGTGCGCTCGCGTGTACATATTCCTCAAATATGAACAAGGATGTATCCATAAAAGAGGATAATAGGCTGACTGTCAGCTTGATGCTTAGATATAGTTAAAGATTAATCGCTGTGTTAGGTATGCACGTGATCCTTCATGTACGATATAAGCCTATGGTATCTAACATATTTGTGCCGATCACCAAACTTATGGAGGGGGTGACTATTAACTTTCCAAAAGATATAGCATCAGATATCACGAAGCATGCCAGATTGTATAAGTTGATTGCCGCTTACTACGTTCGCTATTTTGTTGCAGTAGCCAGTTCTAGAAATGAAAGAAACAGTTACATATGACGTGCAGTTTTCTATGAGACCAGAAAAGCGACAGACCAATTAATGTCATCAAATATCATACGGAATACCTACCTTCTAAACATCTGATGTCTCTTGTATAGACACAGGCGCTGCTGCTAACAGTTCGGACATATCATGTGTCATATTGCCTCGCCATAAAAGACCTAGAAATAATTTCCCATATGATGTGATAAGGTCAATCTTCTACAAGATTTCTTATTTTTTATCTTAAGCATATCCATTCCATAGTATTTATATACCTTAAATGATACGATAAATCCATTCAGATCAGATTCTCACGATTTCTTTCTATAGGTAGGGCGCGCACTATATTAAACCAGCTATCGTGCAAAATACGGACACATTATACGCTACAGGAAACATGTGAATTCTCCTCTCCTTTCTAGAGTACACATGCGCATCATTTTACTCATATGTATATATAAGTTCTTGAAAGAGATGGGTTTCTTTTACTCATACTAATGTGCATGCTGCAACTGCTATTAAAAATTTCATGCTACTACGCGTCATATCGTAGAGAATTATACAACCGAAGTATTAGCACTACTATCAATGAAACAACATTTCCATTAGAACGAGTTTTACCGGCTCTGGTGGCCACATATACCGGGTGCAGATGTGAATTGCGTAAGGAGACGATTACCGTATACGGGCTCTAATTGAAATACCACACGCGGCTTCAGTATGTACTGTTACATAGACTAATAAAACGCAAATCACGGGTCCTTCTTTTACACTCGTCTTTTCTTTTGCTGTTTTGTCATGACCTTTTATACATAGTTCGTTTTATTCCCTCAAGTGTCAACTTTTAGGACGTGCGGAAACTTAATCCAAATTTGGACACGGAAAAAACTCGGCACGTGATGTCTAGATCATGCCTGAGCGATATACCAAAAGACATATTCCTCTACAAGTTGCATATACCTCCAGTAATCTGGACTTCTCATAAAGTACAATGCTCCAAAGAAAATATAGACCATTTTTCAATCAAAATGTAGAAAATCGAGAGGCAGACGTATACTGGAGATTTACATATGGCTGTCACTATAGCCAATCCATCATTAGTGACGAGCAAACCGAAGAAACCGGGTAGCCCGAAAGGCCTGCCAAACGGCATCACAGGAAGAAAGCAATCTTCATACACAACCACTATTGCCATCGTAGTGGCAACAAAGGGACCAGAAAGGAAGCTGTACCTGGAGGCGTTCGAAACATCCAGAAAGAATAGAAGAAGATTGGGTGCAAACGTCGTTTAACAGGTCGCTGCTATCGGGAAACTCCATCCGAGATTTACTTCGTTTATGAGAACGATCAGTCAGGACATTTCGCTAGTAGCACCAAAGACATGCAGCACATCCGCAAACCGAGAGGGGTCCGCGCCAAACATATGCAGCATACTAGGATCGGTTACTACCGCGTGATCCGGTATCACGGCACAAGCATGCAAATGCTGAGCCCATCGAGCAAGAACATACAAAGTGTAAGTACAAAGTACAAACATGCATAATTCTGTCTGCAATATGGATTATGCTGGATAAGGTGGAAATAGACCATGGACAATATGGTATGCTTGCCTATTCGTGTAAAGTTGACGAAGCAGCTGAACGACCATATAAACACAAACGTATTTCCGGAAGTACGAGAGGCGATTTCCACATGGATACGGATACCCTTACGCGGACCCACTAGGTCCCCAATAATGATTTTTTAATGCGGCATCCAATAGGACCGATGATACTGCAAACACGGGTACCCTTTGCGATCTGTGTAAGGCGATGATGATCGTTCTCAATAACAATATATGTACTCTTGGAAAAGGGTTTTACACACAGGACAAGCAAGGACCCTTCGAGAGCTTACTTCTTCGCTCGCTGAGGATGACCAGAGAGTTAGAGATCGAACAGCAATATAAGGACTGCACTTAAAAATGGCTTCATTTTTTCGTCTCCAACGACTTGACAACGAATTGCTACTTTTGTTCTCATTTAAAAACTATCTGTACGTCTTTCGAAGTATCCGTTTCCCCAGACAAAAAGCATGACAGCCGAAATCATATGCATATTCTCTTGCTAATTGCAACTTGGTTCGGATTCGTATTGACAGAAACATAACGAGTTCTTCTCGTAAGTATTAAAATTGACTCAGACGAGATCAGCTCGAAGCATCAACAATGAATATGAGATAAGTTTTGCTTCAATTAATCGATTGATTTGAAGTCATTCTTCTGTGTTCGCTCGAAAGTGAAATACACAAAAAAATGCTTAAGGCATGTAGGAGCGAATAGCGACATTTTAAGCTGGGAGGAACTAACACATATATATTTGCTTGTAAATGTAAAGCAGATTACGCACGACCCCTCTTCGAAGTCGACTCTTTAAATGTTGATTTTTGGGTTGTTAATAGATACATAAATACCCACATAATTTTAAAGGACGCCTTGTCTGCATGACTGGACGTCTAAATGAATGAAGAAAACATATCGAACAATCAGCAATGGAAGCTTAAAATGCCTTCCTGTTTGATTTGCCATGCGACTGTATCTCCGCCAAGTTCAATAAGGAACGGGGCTCTCATTGGTTCACTCAATCTCCGCACTGGATACCGACAGTGAGTTGCTTTAAAGTGCTCTTTGTAAAAGGCAAAGCAATGAACATTATGTTTGTCTCTTTTTTTCGAGCCGAGCTTTTCAGACGGTAGCATCAAGAGGCAGCTGTATAGCAGTATATCTGCATAACGAAATGTGAGAGGATAGGGTGGAATTCTCTCTTAAATAGAGACACTAAGAAATATACGAATCAGCGGGGATGGGATCTGCAAACTGGGCAATGCCTGATATGGGCAATGCATTCTGATTTCGGTGCGTGACTCCATCTCGCACCATCATCAAAAGCTCCTTCATTTGGATTTGCTTTTCAACCCTTGATTCCCCGTTCTTTACCTGCTTCTTCCTTTCTTTCCTTGCACTTTATGAATACCCAGATATCCACACCAGTCTGCAACAACGAGCCATATATCCAATGGATTTATGTAAGAATTCTGCATGACGCTCTGGCACATAACGACGGATTCTAAAAGTTTCTGTGCGCCGCTCTTTCAGATATTCTTCGGCCAGTGTGTCTCTGACTGGCAAGAGTGTCTTAGTTTATCCCTCGGATACCTCTCCATATTATGTTGGTTGAACGCGCAAATGCCGTACGTTTTTACGCCCGCCTTCGCACATCATGGATCCTGTTGTTGACTTATGCGCACGCTTTATTTATTTTATCTTTTAGACAAGTGCTCAAGAATTACCGTCTGCAAACGGCCGACTCTCTCAGTTTTACGTTTCTGGTTGTTTGGTTGACTGGTACGTGATTGGATGCAATGGCGATAGCGTAGCATGACGCACAAATGGCTCACATGCTCTCAGGTGACGTGGCGAATTTTATCGGTTGCATCCTGACTGGTCAAATGAGCTTCCAGGTGTACCTTTCTATCTATTTTATTGCTATCGATACCGCGCTTTGTATTCAATGGCTCTACTACGTAAAATTCCCCGATAACTGGTTACGCCAATGGTTCGTCGGCAAGCAGGAGCACGTTACCCACACCGAGCGCACGCCCCTCCTGACGGCTCGTGACGATGATACCCGCAGCACCGCATCCGATACTCAGCAGAAAAAAGCGACAGTATCCGCGACAAGAGCGCTGTTGATGATCGGCTTCATGTTTGTCCTTTCGTCTCCCGTGCATCTCGGCACGCAGGATACCCAGCCGCTCACAACTAATAACGACATGATGGTGGTGCTTCAAGATGCAGACAGCGATATTTGGATTGGCCGCTTCTTTGCCTGGCTTTGCACCGCACTTTATCTTGCTTCTCGGTTACCCCAAATTTGGCACAACTTTTTTCACCGCTCGGTCGACGGTCTCGCGATGGCATTATTTTTATGCGCGGCGGCCGGCAATTTGACTTATACACTCAGTATTTTTATCAACCCCCACCAAACACGCCAGAGCCTTCTTGAGGCTGTCCCGTACATCCTTGGCAGTTCCGGTACCCTACTCTTTGATCTCACCATCTACATCCAATATCGCCTGTACAATACCGATACCCCTGAGAAGGCCCAGCTTCCCTTATCCGCCACTGAAGAAGCCTAAGGTTTCAAGGCTGTTAGACTTTGTATATACATTATACCCAAACAATTCCTCTACTATTACGTTCTCTTTCGCCTTTCGTCTTTCGTCTATTATCAATACACAAACGCTTTCAAGTTTGCATTTAATGATTTGTTACAACGTCTTCAGTCACAACATCAGCGTCGCCAGACATTGCGGGGAGTACCGAGAGTGGCCATTTCCTGCTCACATATTCTCTTGGATGCTGGAAAAGGATAAATTATATCATATTGTCGAGTATGACCCTGCAGAAAGAGTACGAGATTTACCACCAACAGTGTGAAATTTTAATAACAATGAGCGTTCAGCGACGAAGAGATAAAGGTGTATATATGATATATAGAGATGACATTGCTATTATCTGACCCGATCAGATTGGTAACAGCACTCCTCGACTCTCATGCGATAAAGTCATCTGTAAGACCTCGATGATATCCGGATGTCTTGCGAGTGAAAACAGCGTTCGTAAACTATGCGCTGACACGTCAGCTATTCATTATATCGAACTTTCTCTTCAACGTGGCTTACCGTCATTCAGCAATTAGTCTCTGTCGACCAGTGAGCTCACTCGGAGATCTGGTAGAAACAACTCGTGAAAACAAATATCTTTGTGACGGACGTGATACCTGCCTCCCACTAATACGTATCATTAAGCAGGGGCAAAATTTACTCAAAGGACAATTATACTCTGACGATGTCCTGTATACTATCCTTGATTGAAAGCCTTCTTCGTGCCTAAGGTATCTTCTTGACCTCACCACCCACATCAGATATTGTCATTCCAAACCGAAACTATTATATGACCCATGTGTTCGGCGAAAACTTCATACTAGACTTTGCACATATAACTGATATGCCCAGAAGCTTTTCATTGCTGTGATAATCACGAAGGAGCTATTTACGAAATTGCAACTTACAAATAAAGTGTTATGCTTTGTTTAGAACTTTCTTATATGAACGGTGCCCAGCCTATTACAATGCTAGTGAGACACGGAAGCACTTGTGTTTACTTGTTCTTACCAACAAACATCTGTGCTAGATTGGTATCGTCGGAGGCTGCGGCGATAAGGGAGGCTACTTCCTGCTTCACAGTTTTATGCGAGCTAATCTTGTTCTGAATCTTGTTGAGCTCCTTCTTCGCTGTCGCTTGGAGTTGTTCCTCGGTGTTTATGCGCTGACGAGAATGCCATTCGGAGATAGGATCATACACGAGCGTTTCGAAAACGCTCAAGAGCTGGCCTCTATGAAGTCGAAGCACGTCCAAGGTCACCTGACACGACTTTGTATAGAGACCTTCACGTTCATTTGATGAGAAGAATATACATGCGACTGTATATTTTCTGGCGTATCACATACCTTCGTATCCCAGAGGTCCCATAGCACCCACCAAATTGTGGGTCAGCCTGAAAGGAACTATTTCTGGGACGCCGAGATGTTTTCCCTGAAAATCACGTTTAATCATAAACTGGTATCAGCAGAGCTTGGCTCACCTTATCGAAAAGCATGTTGACATCCACATGGACGCAGTCTCCTGTTGTTGCATCAAAGAGAATATTTTCGGCATGTCTATCTCCGAGCCTAATGTATGTATGCATAGAATCATAAATAACACATTTTCTTAGGATTGATTAAGTTCTTACGCACCCAAGAATGTATCCTACAATGGACATTACAGCGAGCGTCTTTACATAGCGGGACCGGCATACGAACCACTGCGATGGTTCAGGAAACTTCTCGAGAAACCAGCGATAGAAGACACTAGGACACCTTTACAGGCATTAAGTACTCGGATAGTACCTTGTCCAATAGCCACACTTACCTTTGCACTAGCTTTCGAAATATCACGATTTGTTCCTCAGGGGGCCTTTTCTCCAACTGCTGTTTTGCTGTCACGAAGATGGTCTTCAGGCGTATTTTAGTTGGACTTGTAATATGAGATGCGAGCTGCGGTATTTACCCTTGGTTCAATACCCATTGTTTGCCACATATTGCTCACGATGGCCTTGAGGGGATTGAGGTTGTTCAGCCATTCGAGCAGACCCCAATTTTCTCCAAGGGGCAGGACGGCGTAAGTCCGAATATCTAGACCACGGTTAGCATCTGATGCGATGTAGGATATACATGCTTACAGAGTTTTCGCTGGCGTGCTTCAGGGTCCTTTTCCAGAAATTTGTTGATCATGAAGCAAAAATCCATCATTCGTGCATCTTTTCGGAGGTCGTCGTTCTTTTTACATAGAAATGGATACTGGCGGCCGTCACTGCCTTGCAACACAATCTTCTTTGGCTGCTGCAAGGACCGCATAACGCTGACTTGCGGCGCGATGCCTATATATTAATATATATATGCATCAATGTTACATTCCCATTCATGTTTAGAGACTTACATCGCACGGTGGGTATATCATCTGCAAAAGGAATGTAGTCTTGATCGACCGTCTCTGGTAGCGTGGGTATGAATGCTCTTTGATTCGGGATGGCAATGGATAAGTCTTTCAGTTTCCCAATTTTGGATCTGGGTTCGATGCGCTGCGAGTTCTCTTGCATATCCATTCGGCTGTATGTCAATTCGTGAATACCGCTGCAGAATTCCTCGGCATCCTTAAGACACAGAACATGTGAGTACGAGATCCCTTGGCTCGCACATCAGTATCTTAATTACGTGAATAATCTTGGACATGTACGACGTATCCTGACTCGACTTGACACGGTTGAGAATAGCATTTGCTCTCCTTCTCATGTTTTCCTGACTGGAATGGCTGGCTGCTTGCAAAGACCAAATAGTAGTTCGCGGATAAGCCGTGAATACTTTGTGGACAATTTCCATCAATATGTCGCCCACAACAGCATTTTCATGCGATAGCCATGAAATCACTCGAGGCAAGACATGGAGGAACTAGGGTACTGTATGAGATGACGGTAAGATAGCAGTATGAGATATTTTTTACCTGATAAGCTGGCATTCCTGGCAATTTTTCCCGAATAATCCTGGTACCGCTGACGAATGCTTCTTCTCGACCTCTACGAAGGTACTGCATGAGATACAGACTCAACGCTCCTGCATTATCGACTTACTCTTCCATTGGCTTCTGTGCAAGCTGGAACCAAACCGTAAGCAGTCTGGGCATGCTCTCCAGGTTGTATCGTGATCCGAGGCATAGAGCTTCAGCGTAGCTCTCGATCATCTTCTCTGTCACCTTGATTATGCTAAAGGCATATTAGATTTTTGTTTGTGTTGCTAAAATGAGCAACTTACTTTGGCATCCTCCATTTTGAGCCGGTACTCTGGCTCCTCTGCTCTAACCAGTTGTCGAGGAACCGTCCCAACATGAAGGATATCTTCTCGTATCTATGCATACATGATGAATATCAAATCACTGTCCTGTGCATAAGCTTACGTAGGCCCCTCCTTTGAAGCAGCTCGATAGTGTGCATAGACACGATTGATATTTGTCTCCGGAAGTCGTTGAAAATATCTGGCTTTTAGTAACAGACCTTTTGCGCTAAGCTTTTGACAGGCGTTCAGGTGCTTGTAAGCTTCTTCCTGCTTCCCCTTTAGCCAAAGCCATTTTGCTCGTTCGACTGCGACATCTGTGGCACCAAGACGCTCTGCCTTGACTAATGACTCGTTCGCGGTCTCCATGTACCCTGACTTGCGAGCAAGTTTTGCACGCCGAAGCCAGCTGCTGGCCTCCCATGAGGATGTTTCTCTGACATTATCACTACATGATGTGTGAGAGTCTGCCTTTCTTATCTGGTCAGAAAACTTACAGCATTTGGAAAGCGATGATGTGCCGCAACTCAAGCATCATAGACCGAACCTCGTAAGAAGGCGCAAATAAGTCAAGCTGCTGTTCCCACTGGACATGGATCTGGTTCAGTAAATCGAGTCGATCCTCCTTATGTGCGGTTTCGAAAGCTATCTGATAGTCCTCAAGGTCCTGTAGGATCTGGAGTCGCAGCACGGATTTATAGCAGCGACGGTACGAGTCTGTACCAAAGTTGGCGAGCTCCATGCTTTGGTCCTGCCTTGCTTCATTGATTTGAGAAAACGCATCCGAATACTGGCCTTTACGTATGTGTAGCATGGCCTTGGCCAGTCGGACACTAAAGACATCTTCCGATGGTTCAGTCAACGCGTGCTCGAGACGATCCCACGCTCCAATATAGAGGAGAGATTCTTGGGTGTAGGCGTTCAAACGAGACTTTATCTTTGGGTGGCCGGCGTAGTTATCGCGTAATAGCTGGGCCTGTGCATACATGCCAACTACGAAGTTGCACTATCAGAGCTTTCCCTCCTCGCTGATAGCTTTTTAATACACTTACCATAATCACCGAGCACATTGTAACACTGAAATAATCCATTAATGGCTTCCTTTGGGTCATCCCATCGTTGTATATCTTCGTAAAAGGCCTTGGCATCATTCCAATGGTCCCCAGACACGAGCTTAGAGACCGTTTCCTGGACACTGAGAGGTTGGCTGTAAAACTCAAAGATGGCTTCCATACTGTCAGAGTCATCCATGTGGGGGTATATCTGCCGTAGCATATCCAGATCTTCTTTTCGGATGGCATCCTCTCGATCCTTGTATGATCTAATGTGCATTTCCATGTGCATCAATGCTTGAGCATACGCTTGTGAGAGATAGGAAGCAGCCGCCATCTTGTCATTCGGAAACGTATTTAAAAAACCACGGTATGATTCGACCGCTGTAGAGAGCACACCTTTCACCGAGCGCTGAACTTGTCGAATCCATTTGCGGCAGTATTCCGTGACGGAAACAACGGTCTAGGGGCTACAGATGAGATTACATATTTCACATTGCACGAAAACGTACCTGTAAAGAAAGCTGGCGTAAAGTCTCGTTGACCATATCTGGACGCGAGTTGATCTCCAGAACCGACTCAACTTCGAGTGTGATACTTTTCCTGTCTTCAGGACTACCCATGAAAAGGACATGAGATACCATATAAGGAAGCAGCCAGGACGTGACGGTAGTATTGCCTGATATAACAACAGGGATACAAGCATCAAATATGGCTTTGGTTCGTCCTTCCATAGCTGCCTGTAGTTGAAAGTACCACGTTTGGACCCAAGCCTGAAAATCGGATGTGGTAGGATAGATGGGTGACGCTTGTGGGGTGCAGGAGTAAGTAGCTTTGTAGGACGATCGGAGCAACGGTGTGAGCAAGGCTTTCGCAGCAATAGGTACTGCTCTCCATGCTTCACGCGCGTCCTGGCCATCTTGGGTTCTTTTCTCCATATTATCCGAGAAGCCACCTAGTTTTAGCAAGGTCTGCATAGTGTACTGTAACCGCTGATGAATGAGGGTATCGTTGGCGGCGTGGAACGCTGGGATAAGTTGGGCAATGATGAGCTTGAGGATAAATCTCCTTGTTTCGCTGTCGCTGCCGAAGTTGATGATGATCAGTGTCTCATCCACGGGCTCCACATTGCACCGGCTCGGATCAACTGCGCCAAGCATGCCCAAGCAAATAGCTGCTTCGCGATGGATTCTCTGGTCTATATTCCGCCTTGATAGGAGCAGTAGAGTCGATATGAGGCCGGACTGATGTTGAAGAATGGCTTCATGCAACGGTCCATGATTTTCAAGGACCGTCTTTAGGTGGTCTAGAGCAAGCGATGTGGAGGCCACGTCGTAACTTTTGGCTTGAGTGAGAAAGTGCGTCACAATATCTTCGGGTTGAAGCATTTGCTGTTTCTCGTCCGCGAATACTTTCAGGCTTCTGAGGTCGTCAAAATCTGGGATCACCGGAAGCATGTAAGGAGTAATACGGTCTGCATCACATCGGCGAATCATATCCCATATGACATCTGATATGCGCATGCGACCTCGTGCGTCAAAGAGGGTGTAAAGATCAAGTAAAGCAACAAGGATGGGACTAAAGTGGTTGTATAAGTCGTCCGGGTGGAGTTCTTGGATAAGACGGTCCCATAGCATAAAAGCATCGGCGTGCAAACCAGGAATCTCTCCCACCGTGCTGATCAGGGCCATGAACTATCAAGTGGCAATCATTAGCAAAAACACATTGCACAGGGTCTTAATTCGCTTACTCTGGGTGCGTGATCTTTTGTCTTTGTTCCCAAGATGCCCATGACTTCATTCAAGGCCTTGAGGGCATTCGCAGATGCACGTCCACTTCGCCCTCGGCGCTTTTCATACAGATAATCATCCACCTCGTGCAAGAAGGCAAGCACAATAGTGGACATGTATTCAGGCAAGGCGGTAGGAACCAGATCACCGCATGATTTGATGACCATCTCCAACGCATTTTGGGACTATACGACCATAGTGAGTGTCAGAGTTGCCACGTTCTTTTAGCTTGTGCTTTACCTTCGCTCGGATGTGAGGGATACCCAAATGCATGGCCAGCTGTGCGCTTATTTTGGTACGGTGTGATCGGAGTAGCTCAGCAGGCGCCTCCTCGCTGTGGTATACGTCCCTGAGCTTTTCGAATCCATTTTGAGATACTGCAGTGTCGCTTGTCAGTAGCAAGTCAACGAGAATAAAAACGATGCCCGAGTCCACCAGTTCACGTCTGTCAGTCTGGAGATAACTTGTCATGGCCATCTCCAGGTGATTATCGGGTTGCCTAAAGGCGTACGGAATGGCGTACTGTAATTCACTTTGCAAGAGACTCTTGATATCCAAGCCGTAGAACCCAGCCAATCTGTCAGATACACGCATATTGATGCCTAGGTATTTGGTCACAATCTCGGTGACGGGCTGTTCTTTTCCAGCCAGGAGTAGACTTGGCTGTAACTGCAGCTCATTGGAAAGAATTTGCAGCTAGTTTGTTTGGAAATTAGCAAAAAAATAAAACATCTGTGAATGAACTAGCAATAATGTACCTGATCAAGGGCAGTATCTGCTAGTGGCGGATCGTTATCAAGGGTTGATAATAGGCCTGGTATCAGATCCATAAGGGGGTTCCATACCTATATATTTTGAGGTTCATTAAATGTTGGTATGTTGGATATGACTTACTTTGACGATCTCTTTAGGATAATGCTGTGTGCCTTGTTCGTCGGATGTACTATAGCAAGATAAGTAATCCGGATCATAATCAATCGTTGACTTACTTCGTAAGCTGAGATATATCCATGCTCTCATACGCTATACTGGTGTCCATATCCTTATAAATCAGATGTTAAAACGGACTGTTACTGCTTGAACTATTTCCTTACCGCGGACTTTGCGTTTTCAAGTTGGCGCAAAAGTACTTCCGCTTCTGTCGCTAGAACTCGTAGCTGAAATATCTTTGACAGGCCCTTCAAGTAAGCAGAGATCCAGGGGACCTCAACCATGTGGACCATTAGAATACATGCTACTTTAAGGACAACTGCCTGCATCATAATTAGATTCACAGCGATGTGCGAGCATTTATATGTACCTGAATGCAATATCCAGCAACGTCGTTGCTCTTAAATCGAGATAAACTTTCCAGAAGTGAGAGCATGGTATCCGGGTCATTTACTCTCAGTTGAGTAGGGGCGAAGAGTTTAATCACGCAGTCTGCCAGCTGGGGTATATGGTTACTAGTATGGCATTAGTTAGTAGTGTTTTTCATGCTTGTATCTCACCGTAGCATACAAGGTGGAGGTGGCGCAGGAGGCTTGTATGACACGCAATAAGCAGCAGAGGTATTGCTCGGCTTGATGGGAGCTGTGACATATAGTTGATCGGTTGAAATGCCGCCACAAAGCGACCAAGGTCTACAACATCGACTTAGCGAGTGGGAATGAGTCGTCATTCTTACGTACGGTAGACAAGGCCGTACAGCCATTGGGATAGCTGATGAGACCTCCTTCCGAGAGACGGGACAGTGTTCGCCATAAGGAAGTGCCATCCATGAAAACGCCGAGATTTCTGGGTAATTTCTCCACAACGCCGCTAAAGAAGAGCAATAGATTTATAATCCCTGCCGCGCTCTCGGGAGTCATTACAGAAGGCTGCTTATGTAGAGTAGATGTATACGGTCTTGGTTTGGAGGGTGAAATCGGAGGTCCAGGCGTCTTCTCGGCCTTTGCTTTCGCATGAAGTCGCTCTAATATGGATGAGGATGTGTTGCCTTTTATAGCATTATGTGTACCTTCAACTCGCTGAAGGAAACTGGACACAAGTCGGTTTAGCAACAAGGAGCCGTCGTCATTGCTGCGAAGAACGTCAAGGGCAGGTGAAATCTGTGCTTCGTTGTCGTCTGGATCGGTTTCTTTAGACAGCGCTTCATCCACCATTTCGCCCAATATCTGGTCAGCTTTGGCGAATTCATTGCGCAATTCTTGATCGATTGAAGAGTAAGATTATATAGAGGTTGGATTCAAGTAAAGAGTACCTTCAGAACCGTCCATATTAGAAAGTAAATCAGCGCGTCGCGTCGCGAAACAAAAAACGCGCTTCTTCTTGTCAATTTATTTATCACACGAAAGAATTCAAAACTACGATGCATGCACCGTATATTGTACTTTTCGAAGCCTCTGCCAAACCACACTGTTCAGAAGATCTTCCTAGCCATTCGAAAAAGACTCGCCCACCGAACTGATGGCTCGCTTCTAGTCCATCATATAGAGACCAGTCATCACTCCTTTAGTATATATCACTGGGTATGTCGTCGTTCTATCTTCGAAACTATATCTGGTATCTGTGATTGATGCCTGCTAATGTATCGCATTTAAGCCGGCTATGTCTGACTCATGGTAATAGCTGTAAATCACACGAACCATCAGCGAAAGGAACGGAGCAAGACCACTATACCAGCTGTCGTTTGAGAACATTGTATCACGCTCACTCAGCTGGCTGGCATATGCTATACCGAATGATTGAATGGCACAACACGGCAGCGTCGTAAGAGTGCGTTTTCTTTTATCTCCAGGCGCAATTAGAGTGCAGACGACGAAGAAAAGATGCATACGAAATTCATAATAAATTTGTGGAGAAGGCAGGCCCGATTGGGGTTCTTTTTTCAAGAACCTCCAATCGGGCCTGAGGAAATTGGCGTCCCAATTTAGTATTTTTTGTCCCTAGCGGTTCGCTACCGGCTTCGAACCAGAAACCTTCCAAGCGTTGATCAGACGCTCTAGCGCACTGAGCCAGCATCATGCGCCTATTTTATCGTAATCATAGCCCATTTCGGCAGTATCCTTCTTAATACAAAAGGTCCTCAAAACCACTTTAGACTTATTTAGACCACTTGCTCTGCTCCATCGCTTTCTTTCCATCGAAAAAGAAGGTGTCATTCGCTATTGACCTTATACTTTACCCAATAGTACCACACCTTTGTCATTAACCACCACGTCGACTTAATTCCCACGCACCTCATCCAGCTTAATGGCACAATGGTGGCCTGATCATCCCTAAGACATGCTGCTATTGGTTTTAATGTGCAAATCACCCTTCGCTCTTCGTTCTCCAATCTCAGTGGAAGCCTCCAATTGCAATACTAGATTAAAGTCTACCGGTATTATGCACATCGTCGAACGGGACGTTGTTATTTGACATAGATTTCTTTTAACACTAGAATGCGTTGATTTCGTGTAAGAAGCCAACCTTTCCAAGTTTATCTTCCGTCATTAGATTCGCTGCAGTACTAACCCTCTTTCTGTATATTATTTGGTATCAATGAATAAGCTCAATCCTGGGGCGAATGGGATTGGAAACAAGTCTGCGAAGATTATACTACGTTTCAAACAACAGCCATTATGATGTATACCTTAATGCCAAAATATTTTTACGTCTCGTTATTAGTACGGCAGGCACACAGTTCGCTCCCAACATGTGCGAAAGAGTACAGTGGCAACTGTATGAAACAAGGTTATCTGTGTGGGGCAAGACATCTTTATACATTTAAAAATGAACGGAAAAGAAAATATGGTGGTATCCTATAGATGTGATTTTGTCTAGAGCTTGTAATATCTTCTTACAAAGACAGGGACGAGTGCGGCCAGCGCAACCGCCACCAGACAGAGGACGTTGAGGGGTGTCACAAGCTGCAGCTCATCAGATGACGACAGTCTATCGAGAGCAGCACCTGCTTGCACGTGGATAAATGAGGGAGGCGCCACGCCTAATAAATAAAAAGCACAAACAAACAAACGTGATGTGAGCATAAGCTGAATGACGTGGCCGGGTGGTGCCATCATGAGTCGCTTCGGAGCACTCACCAAGAAATGTGGCCCAAAAGAAAGGACCGAGTGGGACTTCTAGGTGGGGAGCACCCAAATTGATGACCCAATTAGGTGGGAGAGGGAGAACACGCAGCACAAACATGTAATTGAACATGTGTTGTTTGTGATTGACGAGCTGATATGAAAAATGAATATGGGTTTTTCTCGATGGACAACAGCAAACAAACGAAAAAAAAAAAAGGGGTAATACCTGTTCATTCCATTTTTCGATACGCTCCCCGATAAGGCGCATCACCGCCACGGAGCCCAGGCTGGCTGAAATGATAAAGGCCACAGAAGCACCGAGCGCTGAGCAGAGTGCGACTGTGAAAAGAGCAAGCCAGAAATTGAATAGGGCGCCGCCCAAAATGGAGAGCCACATGGAACCGGGTATGCTGAAGCTTTGCAGGCTATAAAGAGACATGCTGTTTAGAACGATGACGTATATGACGTGCTCCATGAAACTCACTAGACATAGGTGATAAAGTAGGTGACATAGACGTTGGTAAAGTGCTGGTCGATATAAACAGAGAGGATGGCATTTAATCGACGCAGGTCCTCGAGATTTTTGGGGAATTTTAAAGCATCTTGGTCCTCCCTGGTAATTAACGAGACGTAAGAGCCCTGCTTATAGAGAAACCACAAGAGAAAAGCAAAGCAACTTACGGTCTTACGGCGGGCAGATTGAGCTTTAGCATAGCGAATTCGAGACCAGTAAAGACGACGAGAAGGAGGATAAGAGCGAAGAGAGACCATGCATAAGACTTGCTCCGCCATAAGCGCCAGGAAGTAGAAGGAGGAGGAGAATCTCCCAGTCTAATCTTGCCTTGCTCTTCTTGGTCGGGGTCATGCAGCCTTGTGTAGTTAGTTTCTTGCATTATGGGTTGAGAAGAGGAAGAAGAAGCGGTAGAGGGCTGTAAAAGGGGCGAGGTCTCGGCATCGTGCGGCATGGTTGGAATGAGTGTGCTTTATGTAGGTTCGCAAAGTAAAGGAGAAACCGAAACCCGAATTAGGAAAGGCTTCTATTTTTTTTGGACTCTGCCAAGGACCGACATCATTCGTGCGATTTCTGTCAAAGCCCCCATATTGACAAAATATCAGACACCCGCAGTCCAAGCCCATTGCACTAATTATGGCTGACGATCCAGCTGACAATCACACCGCCTCCGTCGGTACACGCCGTTTTCTCTGCGTCGAATACCCTGCGCGTGTTAAGCGTGTCGATCGTGCGATTCGAACGTTGGGCGGTGAAGACAATCTAGCCGCGGTAACTATAACAATAACCCAAATGACGCCATTAGGCAGCCTTTTCTGAGTGAATCGTTCCAGATTATCAAAAACGCTTCAAGCACGATCGAACTAAGGCATCGACCGACGGATCCATTCGCGCGCCCGTTGACGGGCGAAGGCGTGAAAGGCGGCCGTATTCTCCTAAAAGTGTCGCGTCGCAAAGGGTCCGACGCGCCGAGCGATACGCGGGTGGAGGCGCTGGGCACCATCGAGAACTCGTATCGCTTCCGAGGTACGTCCCTTATTCCATCCACAAGCTAAATTAGTTTTAGCTACCTTGCTAAATAAAACTGATCGACGTAATGGGCCTTTCCATCCGCAAAAGGCTTAAATGATTTCCAGTACATTGTCCCGAAAGACGATCCGATGCGTCAGCTCCGCCGAGCTCTCGATCATGGCACCGGTAAAGCATTTCTCTCTCTCTTTCATTTCCACCCATTTTGCTCCCAAAGTAACCCTTGATATTCACGACTTTATCAGCCGAAGTGCTTGCCAACTACCGGCTGCCCGAGGAAGATGATCCACAGCGACCCTTTGGAGTTCCAGGCCCCCTCTTTAGTTCCAGAGATATGCCTATGAACTACCTGTAAGCTGAGCTTCGCTGCTCCAAACTTGCTTATTTACCAATGATGCTCATTTGTGTCAGATACAACCAACCATTCAGCGTCTCCAAGATCCGTGTCGAACAGCCCGATGGCTCGGTAAGTCAGCTGCCCATCCCCGCACTTTCTTGCTGATGTCATTGATTCACACGTACTTACTGGTATCATATTTCACAGTTCGCAATCAAGCTAGTTCAACGTCGAGCACAACGTCCGCTCGATATCCATTTTGTTAGCTTCGCCGCCAAAGAGTACCCCACCGAGCCCCTCGTCAACTATGATGACATGTCAGAGAAAGAAAAAGAGCTGACAAAACGTCTTCAAGAGGTAAACCAATTTATCCCCTGAACATGTTTCGAAGCAGGCACTTAACCTCAATCCATCAGCTTCTCGCTGAACGACCCATCTGCACGCGCCGATATATCTTTGCACATATCAATGCTTTTGAGCAGCGTATTTCAAGAGTGTTTGTATTTTCGCTCAACCTGAATCAGGCACAGGTGACTCATCCCTCATTTTTAGACCACTTGCCTATGTTAGTTATATATTCAAAGACGGACCTTGGCCTGGTTGCCATGTTCGATTCGGGGTGGATCCTCGTACAGACCCCAAATATCACCTGTAACTGAGCCACATTGCATTGCGCCATGATATTTAAACACTAATTGGTCTTATAATAGATTCCAAGCTGTGAAGACCAGTCATTATACCGGAAGGGTACCTGTTGGGAAGCCAAAGAACAAAGAGAGATCACGACCACGTTTTGACCGCAAGCATGAGAACGCCGATTCAGAAAAAAAAAGCCAACTTTTGTATGTGATGCAACTTGACCTGCATTTGATGTACTGACACCAGTGCTGTGGCGGTAGACCCGAACAAGAATTCAGTCCTATTCCTATTTTTGACGAAGCCAACTTAAACCTGGAGTACGGCAAGTTTCAATTAATTGATGTCAAAGATCCAGATGTGTTGCCTGCAATTCATAATCCGAAGTATCTGCGGGAGAAACCAACGGTAGGTTGAAACGTTTCGTGCGTACAGTCAAACTCATCCTCGAGTTGCAGAGACTCTATGGCTACTTTTACAAGAGTGCTTTCCAGCGAATAGTATCCACCATGGGCAAAAAGGCGCAGGCCTTGGCGGAAGACAAGCCATATCCCTCGATGCCTGACGCACTTGAGGGTCTGGATGAAGAAGTGGCGAAAGAAAAACAAGCAGAGGAGGAGGCCGCGGAAGAAACACAAGAGCAGCAGCAGCAAAACCTGGATCAGCAACAACATGTTCAGGAAGAACACGAGCAGCAAGCGAACGATGAGCAAAGTGCATCGACACAGGACAAAGGAAAGCAGCGTGCCCTTACGACTGGGCTCAGTCATCTCAAAGAACTGGAAGGCAAGTGGTTTGTGTTTCAAACTGTTCTGGTCTGACCCAAGTCTGTAGGTTTGGATGATAACATGTTGTATGGTTTGGATGAGTTCGAATTCGACGAGCTGCTTGAAGGCGGTGTCTTGGAAGAAGTTCAAGGCGAAGATAGTAAAAACGACGGAGATAAGCTCGCAGAAGAGGGCGAAGAGCCTGAAGATCCTATGGAAGTCGGTACCGCTGACGTTGATGCTGACTTATAGAGTCCTAGTTTGCACAATTATAATATCTTGTTCACTGTATATTGTTTTTGGTTCGTATGTTGCAGAGGCTGCTCGAGAAAGCGGGTCGATGTACGGACGACTGGGGTGAAGGGCAAGGAGGAGGGTAGGTGAGGGGGAATGGGCGCGGGGAAAGAGAGGAGAAGCCCACATGAACTCACTAATCTGAGTGGGGTCTCTCCTCGTATAAGAAAAGACTGCGGAGGAAGTATGCATAAAGTTACGCTGGAGCAAAAACAGCCGGGCAGACAACATGGATCATAATAGGAGCGTATATGTATGTATGTATGTATGTATGATGTATATGTTTGTGCGCTATGTCTATAATATTCATAGAGATAGATAGATAGAGGATATTTAGAGTTTTCCCAAGAACTTCAACAGGCCTTCACTGGCACGAGACACTTGCTGAAAGTTACGCTCGAAGCCATGAATACCGCCGTAATAGGGGTCTTTAATGATTTTCTCGCCCTCAGGATCAAACTCACCAAAGAGTTGGATCTTTGCCTTGGATCCGGGCGGCGCCATCTCCTATTCATTCGTGAATCCAGCGAAACAGATACCGAGTGAGCAAAAGAAAATAAAGTTGTCATACATTCGTGAGCACAAGTTGTCATAAAACTGACGACTGCATCGCATATCGCATATAATTCATTTTGTTGTAATTACAATTACGTAATTATGTATATTACCTGAAGATCAGCGAGGTTGGAAGTGTCCATGCACAAGATATAATCGAAAGTATCATAGTCGCTCTTGCGGACCTGACGTGCTTTGTGGTTGACAGGTACACCATGGTGACGGCAGGTCTGTGCACTCCGGGAGTCGGGCGACTCTCCAGCCTATTGTACACGTTGAGCAGCGAAGCACGTCGATAGGGTTACACATTTCCCCCCAGAAAATAAAATAGAAACAAGAGTTCATACATGATAAGCGGCCGTACCGGCCGAGTCGATCTTGCCGAAATGGTCGCTTAGACCGTTTTGCTTGACAGAATGAGCAAAGACGGCCTCGGCCATGGGGGAGCGGCAGATGTTGCCTGTCTTAACTATTCAGTGAAGAGTCGTATGGTGGTCGTTTAACGTACCGAGACAGACAAAGAGAACATTGATGGGAGCGTCGTTTGCCATGTCGCAGTGTAGCAAATGTAAAATTCTAATAGGTGCTGTCTGGATTGGGCAGGGGAGACAGGTTCAGGCGCCACTTTGCGCAAATCGCTGTAAACTGTAAAGTGCAAGAAAACTCAGCCAGTAGCAAGTTAAGCATTGTGCGACATGACACAACAGCGGCATGGTCTCGAAATGGGAAACACGACACGGGCACGATGCCCATATGCGTGTGTATAAACAGCTTGCTTGGTCTGCTGTCAAGTGCATGGTCTTTGAGTGTTGTCGTCGCATGTCTAATGAAAAGCCCATCATAACCGGTTTATTTTGACGTCGCTCGATATCCTAATCCACTTTCATCCTCCATATTTTCTCACATAGCCCCCGCATCCCCATCCCTCGACCGTGCCACTCCTGAACCTCGCCTCCGTTCATGGACACATGTCCTGCTGTTCTTTCCCGGTCCCCTGGAACACACGTACACTGGAGATGGAGGAGCAAAAGTTTTTTTTTTTTTTTTGCCTCCTAAACAAGCTTTACTGCCGAAGAAGGCGCAGATCGGCAAATGGGTTATACACACTGTCACTCTTTCACTTGTTTTTTTTTCCCTTAGGTTCTTCTCCCTTTGCTTTTCTATTTGGCCCTAGCCCTCCTCCTCCTTTTCTTTTCTTTTTTTTTCCTCTTTTCCCTGCAAATCGACTCCTTTTCGCAGTACGACTCTCGTACGCTTGTCTTTATTTATTCTGCTCAATCGACAAAAAAGGAGTGTGCGATAGGCGACAGTCTCTTTCCTCTCTCTCTCTTTCTCTCTTTTTAATATTCTATAAAGGCAGCTTCCAACGAACCTTTGCTTCCTCCCACCTTTTACCCTCCCCATGTATTCCCCCGATAACTACGAGATTCTCTCTGAAGTGATCAGTGTGGCCTGTATCACGGCTATCTCGCTCGTCTTTGGACGCAAGGTGGCCAGCATCGAGCGGCCGGTCTACTATATCCGCGGTCTGTTAATGACCCTCTATGGCGCCACTTGGGCCTTCAACATCATTGCTTGCATGGCCACATCCACCAACAATGGCAATTACATTTCGTGCTCGCTCTCGCTTTACAACTGCATCTTTGTCTATACCCTCGCCAAGATCCTGCTGTATCTCTACTTTATCGAGAAGGTATGCAATATGAGCCCTGTTCGCGTTGCGTGTGCTGATACGAACCGAATGATTGTCACTAGATCTATGTCATTTCCGTGCCCAAGTCCGCGCGTCTTCGCACGCCCATGTATCTCATTAACTTGGGTCTGCTCCTGCCTTACTTGGCATTGATCGCCTTGATGGTCGTTTTCCGTATCGCCCAGGTCAGTGAGGCGTATCCGTTCCATTGCACCATCGGCTACCAGCTCCCCGCCTCGGCTGCTACGCTCGGCTACGACGTCATGATCTCGCTCCTCTACACCGCTACCTTCATCAAATACGCCATGTTCCCCAACACCGCCCAGCAGACCGCCCACCAAGCGTCTTCGCTGCGCCTCATCGCCCGCCGATCCATCATCGCCACCGTCACTTCGCTCGTCACCGCTGCTGTCAACTACTGCGTCCTCATTGGCCTGGATGGCCAAGAGCGCGGCCTGATTATCTCCAGCATCTGCGCTCTCGATATCACCATCGTTGTCTGCGTCGTTCACTGGGTCGCGTCTCATCCCACCGAGATGCAGTGCACCGTCAAGGCCCTCCAGAAGGGCAGCGGTGATAAGCCCATGAAGCTTGAGATCAAGCAGCACCAGGAAGTCGTTGTGCTGTCCGAGATGGCGCCGTAACCGGTTACAGCGCTCTTCTCGTTCCCCTCAACTCTCCCTCCTTCCTACAACGCATACCATCCTCAACCCCTTCGTCTTCTGTCTTGAGTACATACTATTATACATCCCCCCACCCTCTTTTTCGGTTTGTTTATCTAACAGTGATAAACATCCAAAAAGGCCTAGTTATCCTTTCTCTTTTTCTTTTCTTCTAATGCATAATATATAGCCGTGTTACTTTTTAACTACTTGGACAACGTCTTCGTCATGCACTTGGTGATTAATACCCACGCGCTGTGGATTGTGCTTAGTTGAGGTGCCCTAATATGGTTTGCGTGTGAGTGAGAGAATTCTAGGCTACTTCTCCTGCTTCTCATAGTCTCCTTAAAAACTTGGCTTACCCAAACAAGAGCGTATCGGAACGATTCTACCAGACTTCGATGGACCGCGTGGCACACATGTTCAATCGTTGCGCCACTACGTACGATCAGACCGTCTTCAAAATCAGGAAACTCGCCTCTTCTTTTGGTATACACTCGCATCAAGTTCAGCTTCTTCCAGATGGCTTCCACCAGATAATCCATGTTGAGATCCTGCTCGCACGAAACGACGACAGAGTTAGGCTGACGTGCCAACCGATCCACCTCCTCCATTGTGATCTGGTCAATCTTGTTGTAGCACTAATCATTGAATCGTATCAGTCAGGGCGTTCCATCGAGTCTCCTTTCATGACTTACGTAGATGCACTTGATGTATCGCCGGTTGCCCAGAATCACATCAATAAACTGGTCGACCGTGATATCTTCACGAATGACGATATCAGCGTTGAAGATTTCTATTGGTGGTTTGCGTTAACGTATATTCATCTATTCACTCATCCCAAGTTGTTCTCCTTACTGTAATCGTGCAGAATGTTGTAGACCATCTTGGCATCGAGGTAGTGTAATTTGACAGTTGCGTTAAAGCTGATACCGCCTGCTTTCTTGATCTTGAAGGATACATTGGGGAAGCTCTGATTTAATCGGATGCCGACCGCCTCCAGTTCTGCTTCGAGGTGTTCCCTAAACAACGCGTGCGTCTATCAGCTCTCCCCCCGTCTTTGCTGCTTCTCCTTGCCTTCGGCTCGGTCTCAGCCTCGTCCTGGTATACTTACCGCTGTTGGCCGGACTTGGTTGCATCAAGCATCATGAGGACGATATCGGCTGTACGTGCGACGGCAATGACCTGTCTACCACGACCCTTGCCCTGAGAGGCACCCTCAATGATACCGGGCAGATCGAGAAGCTGGATGGTCGCACCGTTATAGGTGAATTTACCAGGTACACAGGTCAGAGTGGTGAATTCGTATGCAGCTGCGACCGACTCTTGTGGCGTCAACTTGGACAGCAGTGTTGACTTGCCCACAGACGGAAAACCAATCATGACCACACGCGCATCGCCAGACTTCATGACATCAAAACCTTCGCCCTAGAATCCCACCATTCAAGAGTGACTTGTCAGTCAGCAATTTCCTTTGTCCTGTCCTAACGCTCATATTCTACCTTTTCAGACTTGGTCTTGGAGCCTTCAATGAGCTGGACACGGTATTTGGCGAGCTTGGCCTTGAGCAGACCGAGATGGTATTCGGTGGCTGCACAGCGTCAATGACGGAAATGAGTTACGCTACATTGATCTAGGGAGGAGCCGTACCCTTATTTTTTTGAGTACGCTTGATCTCATTCTCAATGTCGTTGATTTTCTCGAGAATGCCCATGGCGGCTGTATATGTGTGATAAAAATATAAAGTGCAGGTGTCGGTGTTCGCCCGTTTGAGAGTGAAGCAACAATTCGAGATCCTGATCAGTCACAGGCGCCGGCCGGCTGGAATCGCCGCCTCTAATGCAATTCATACCACCAGATGGATATAGCTTTGGAGAAATTGATCAGGCGCAAGATATCGACGCTGAAAGCCGAGATGGTCGCAGACATAACGCAAAAGCCGCTGACAGACTATTTTTGCTTAGAATAAGACCTGTCAAAATTTTATATTGTTCGCATCTAAAACGAGAACCGTGGATTTCTAGAGATGAGTTATGTGCACCTATAAATGCAGATCCAACGTATATTGCCAGAGCAACGCTAGGTAAAATTCTTGGATACATACACATGCCGATGACAAGTGCAGGTGTAGTTGATTGACGGATAAAATACTTTTTGGAAATGTTATTCGAATGCCTCTTGGATATAGTAATGTATACTTATGTCATGGGTGCCTGAGAGTGAGCACAAAAGGAGCACGCATTGTACACACATGCTCGACTGCTCGGACCATACTCGCATTGCTACCCGCGCGAGACGCGAAAATAAGCGAGCCAGTCTCCCTTCTGTTAACAACAGAGGAGTACATTGATTAATTTCAACTGATACATTTGAAAAAAAAAAAAGGGTCATCATATATAACAAAGGTATCAGGTTGACACTGGTGTCCATTCTTCCCTTGTGCTACGTATATGGACATTGATCGACAACACCGATTTACCGTCCAGGTAATTTCGTTTGGCAACACTCTTTATTTGCTTAAACCGCGAGTCCAACTTCCTGTATAAAAAACACTGTGGATTAACCTCTTCGCTTGGTGTGACGCCAATGTATTATTTCTTGAAACCAGACCCGTTATCCAATCTCATGAGAGTTTTAGAGCAAGGTATGTAGAAGCATCATGCACGTGATATTAGACAACAGAAGGGTGCCCTACTTCAAAGACACTCTACATGATTTCCACTATATTTCATCCTGACTATATCCTGAATGTATTTAGGTTGTGGGTCGGTACAAGGAGTGAAAAAGCAGGTACATCACTGATAAATTTGCTGCGCCGTTTAGCTTTCACTGCATTTCATACTTTTAATATCATACCACATTATGCTCAGGGCAGCTGCACCGAAGCTGTCAATATGCAGACTCGCTATATTACGTCGATACAGACCTGTTTATGCCATTCAGCGAGTTCGCTATTCTCAAGTGGCAGAGAAGCCTAGACAGCCTCTAGCTCAAACCTCGAAGCAAACCGTGCAGCGATCTCGTACCCTGCCTGACATTATGAAATTCCTCAAGACGAACAACCAACGCGCCGTGCCAACACCCAAGCACAACGAGATCCTTACCAATTGCCCGCATTGTATGCTTGTACGGAAAGCCAGTTTTGGAGCCCAAGTCAATCTCGAGACGGGTGCGTACAAATGCAAACGGTGTCATACGAGCGGTGGCTGGCACGACTACTCCAAGACCCTCCTCCAAAAGCTGAGCAAAGACATGTCCGATCAGGACTTTACCATTCAATCTGCGTCCAAAGTAATGACGAACGATGGCCAAACGAGCGCGGGAACACGGTTTACGCGTCCTCTCGACGAGATCGTCGGGTTTCATGAGCGTCTCGCGAACGATTCTGACAGCTTGAAGCAACTCAGCAGTAATTTACACCTGACCGAAGACACGTTGCGGGCATACCGGGTCGGTATCGCTGAATATGTCAATCCTCACACACAACACAGCAACCAGGGCGACCGTGCGGAGCCGTCGCCGTGTCTGACCTTTCCTCAGACCACCTGGGAGTTTGAAGAAGGCACACACGACCTCAAGGTCGAGACGACCCGCCTCAAAGTCTGCTCGAAGGATGCGCCCACCCAGGCAATCACCTACGACCCTCCTGTCGTCGACGAGTCGCTTCCCTCCGGTCTGTTTGGCTACCACACAGCCAGCCTCGATGCAGACAAGGTCATTATCACCCGCCGTGAAGTCGATGCCATGGCGGCTTACCAAGGCACCGGCATCCCCAGTTTTGCCTTACCCTCACACACCTATCAGCTACCTGAATCCGTGCTCCCTCTCTTTGAGCGCTTCTCGCGCATCTATCTGTGGCTTGACGACGACGTGAATGGCCAGCTGGCTGCCGAGAAGTTTGCCAACAAACTCGGCGAG
The DNA here is from genome assembly GCA_000697355.1 of Syncephalastrum monosporum B8922. Taxonomy (NCBI): domain Eukaryota; kingdom Fungi; phylum Mucoromycota; class Mucoromycetes; order Mucorales; family Syncephalastraceae; genus Syncephalastrum; species Syncephalastrum monosporum. The sequence goes on from JNEN01001257.1 coordinate 51,844, forward strand.
CGCCGCTGCAAGCTCGTCAGCACCCTCATGGGCGAGCCCGAAGGCCCTACCACGGCCTATCAAGCCCTGCTCCAAGGCAAAGAGATGGGCAGCATGCTCACCTCGGCCCGTCAGCTCAAGCACGACCAGATCCTCGACTTTAACGACCTGCGCCAAGAGGTCTACCGCGAAATCACCAACCCAGAACAGTCCAAGGGCGTTCAATCTACCGAGTTGCCTGTCCTGAACGATATCCTCAAGGGCCACCGTCCAGGCGAGTTTACCATTTTGACGGGACCCACCGGCTCGGGCAAGACGACCATCATCAGTCAACTTAGTCTCGACTATTGCAAAAGCGGTGTGCCAACTTTGTGGGGCTCTTTTGAGATCTTGAACAAGCGACTGGCGCGCAAGATGCTTTATCAATTCGCCAACAAGGATCTTTCCAAAAAGCCGGAAGAGTTTGACTACTATGCCGACCAATTTGAACAGGTCAGCTCCCGGATTCTATTACGTGACACAAGCCTTATATTATTTTATGTATTTTTGGTAGCTCCCACTGTATTTTCTCAAGTTCTTTAGCTCAACCGCTATCAGGGACGTCCTGAAAGCATGTGAGCATGCTGTGTATGCCTACGATATTCAGCACATCATCCTGGACAACCTGCAGTTTATGCTGTCTCAGCAAGGTAGGACGTCGCGCGATCGGTGGGAACTCCAAGATGATGCGATTGCCGAGCTCCGTAAATTTGCCACCCAGGAGAATGTGCATATTACGCTGGTGGTGCATCCCCGCAAGGAAGTGGGAGAGCTCTTGGATATCAACTCGGTCTTTGGTAGTGCCAAGGTGACGCAAGAAGCGGACAATGTGATCATCATCCAAAAGGGTGAGAGCATGGGTATGCCTCGCTTCCTTGATATCAAGAAAAATAGGTGAAGTCTCTTGTATGACTTTATAACGCTGGCATTCGATCTCTGACACTCAATAGATTCGATGGTACCCTTGGTTCCATCCCGTATCACTTCATGCCCGAGGCGCTCAAGGTACGAACGAGAGAAAGAAAGCGATGGTTTATGTCCTTTCGTTAATTACACATGGGCCCACTTCTATAGATTCGAGCTTTCTCAGAGGATGACCTTGTCAAATATGAGCAGCAGAGAAAAATGCAACAGCGGCAGGGCATGGGATCTCAGAGCACACGCGAGGTACGGAGACCGCCACCTTCTTACAGCCGGCGATAGAATGGTAGCATTCGGAGCGTGTTTGCATTATAAATAAATACAATAACAAATAGACAGCTTTAGCTGATCATTCATTGTTTGTATGGTATATACAAAGGAAGAAAGAAGAAAGATAAAGCGAAGGAAAAGAAGACAACAGAATCATTCACGAAAAAAGAAAAATGGGGCGGAAGGAAGGAATCGAAGAGCGGGGTAGTAAGTCACGGATTTGGGATAGAATATTCAAGTTGCGGGCAGAAACCGCTTGTCTTGCGTCTCTTCCCGGTTGAGGTTCGCGATGCAAACGATCGACCAGACGCCGCGCATGGAAAGCAACAAGGATGGCCATTTCAACGATGCTTTAAATGGAACCAAGCCAGCTCCTACTCCACCCACTCACGATACCAAAACTACGGAGAAGACCAAACCGAATGGCGACGCTGACAACAAAGTCGTGTTACCCAACGAGATGGCCTGCATGGTCCCACTCAAGATCCTCGTCGGAAAATTGATTCGCAAAGCCTACGAAGACTTAATGACATTGACCGACACGTAAGCCGCCTTCTTGCAGCTTGCTCATTTCTCACTCATGCGCCCTTATTCGATACTACTCACTCGTAGTTTACCATCGCGATCCGACGTTGAAAAGAAACGCCAGATTTTGCAGCATGTCACCTTTTATCGGCAACAGATTCTGAAGCTTCAGGTCCTCGTCAAGTGGGCAGAAGACGCAAACGACATACAAATGTGCCAGGTACCATGCGTTACTGACTTCTTTTCGGTTTTGCACCTGCAAAAGAAAGACCCCACGAAAGCAGTAATACCAACCTGGTTTCGTTCTAGAATATCATGGCTTTCCTAGCAAACCAAAACCAAGTCTTCAGGGACACCACGCACTTTCTGCACAAGATTCACAGCGAGCTTCCTGCGGCGCGTATCCGAAATTTTGATATCTTGAGTGCGGTGGATGTCCTTACGACAGGCACCTATCAGCGCATGCCCACCAAATACGAGGTTCGTACCTTTGTCTTGTCAACAAGAAGGAAAAAAAGAGAAGGAAGAGACGTGTTTCTCACCGCGGAATGCAGGATATGATTCCACCGAAACGTCTGACTGACGGAGAGGTCTTGGAGACATTCCGACAGATGAACGACGTCATCAGAATGCGCATCATGACGGACGAAGTACTGCCTATGCCTATGCAGGACTATCGGATAGGCAAGGGCGCGGAACGCAACCCTGTGTACTCTATCTAACCATTTAAACCAACCTGATAGAGAGCGGACGTGTCAGTTTTGCAATCGAAAACGAATTCGAGGTGTCCCTGACCCTGATCGGTCCACCCCACGATCGGCAGTGGTGGATTGTGTCGCTTGATATATTGGTACGCTCCACAGCCGGCAGCGGAGCAGCAGGTAACCCTATAGGATACGGGATATCAAGAAATCAGCTCACACAGTAGTAGATGTCGATATTTCTCTAAACGATCACCAGCGCCAGTACCTTCGCGCCAAAGCACAACAACAACTTGTCCCTGCCAATACGCGACCGCCTGTCAATGGCGTCGTGCATCAGCCCGGTACGAGTCAGACCACGCCAAACGGCACCCTGCCCTCCGATGATACCAAAACTCGCCCATTCTTTTTCCCTCTTGTCAACCTGTACGACTATCTTCACCTTTTCTGCTTGGACATGCAACTCGAAGTGATGTTCATGCAAGCGACCATGATTGCCCGCACCCGATGGCTTGAGCAGCTCAAAGTGCAGATGGATCAGACCCGGACCAAACTCACCCTCGTCTATTGGGAGGGCGGCTCACCTGCAGCACATTGGGCGCATCCGCAGGTAAATTTCGTTGGAATTAGGAAATGCAGCCTACTCATCATCATCATTATCTTCACCAAGCTTAAAACGCTGGACAATTATGCCGAGACATCCAATAGCACAACGATCGAAGTTTCCATCAGCAACGAAAGCGAAAAACAAAAAGGACCCTTCTCGGCCAAGGTACACGCTGCTATTGCGGTCCGCGACGAGCTGCGAAGTTTGATCCACAAGGCTGGTCTGGGCGCATCGGTGGCGCTGGCGAACATCGATGCCGCGGACAAGCCCAAGCTCGTATCTGCCCTCAAATACCCAAAAACGGCCCTGGATGTGTCCTGGGGTGGTGTGAATGACCTCCACTCTGAAAAGGACCTTTTGGTAAGCGTCGTACATGGTCAATGGACGCTGTTTTTGACTGACCTATTGGCTCCAGAACCCGTCGGATCTCAATGTCGAGCGGATACTCTGGCACGTCACGCGACATCATGCGCTGTGCATCATCAACAAATTCCGGGAGCTCTTGAAGGACCAAGAGTCATTTTTGAATGAACACGGTCTTTACATTGCACAGGGGCGCATTGAGGACCTCCTTTGCGGTGGTGAAGCGCCCGAGGATACAAAGACAGCAAGTAAGTACCCCATTTATTTGCTTTAGAGACGACTCACAGATTCAGTCAATGACGAACATGCTCCCGAGGAGGAGTTGCCGTCTTTGATCATCCGGTATCGCCATCATCGATATATCAGCATCGGCCTTGATATGCGGACAGGCCGTGTCAAAGTGAGAGAAGCAGGCTACCGATTGGGGGAAGGCGATGGTAAATGATGATATCCAGCTTGTTTACGGCACGATCTGCTTACACCGCATCTAGTGAAACTGCGCGAGCTGGAGAAACGTCTCGGTAAGAATCCCGCCGACATTGCTCGCCATCTTCTCTGGCTCCGATCCGAAGTTGTGATCCGCGAGATCGTGTCGCTCGCCAAGCAGCTCAGCCTGCAGCCATTCCACCCCTCCCAGCTCTCTTTGCGCCCGGACGACTTTATCAAACTGTTTGGCGACCTCCCGGTCTCCCAGGCCCCTGGGGAATCTATGAAGAAAACACAAACGAATCAGCCCAGGCCATCTGGTGCAGCTCCTCAGCGACAAGGCCAGTACATTGCATCGCGTCCACCGCAGCAGGGCGGTTTTGACTCTGTGGGCAACGAAAATGGCAAAGCTGCATATCCTTCCCATTGTGTCTTTCTGCAGTTCGCTCAATTCGAAGACTGGTACCTCGTGGTGGCGATTGTGCGAAATGAGGTCCATTCCTGGCTTTGCTGCATCAAGTAAGTATACTGGCTTATGCGAACGATAATGGGGGGTTATTGATGTTCCTATTTTGCAGCAAAACCTATGATCAGAACGGTTTGTTCCAGGTGATTGTCGACCTGATGCACGTCGACTATGAAGAGATGTGGAAGGAGCAGTTTATGCAAGGCGATCCTGACGCCTCGCGCAAGAAGAAGAAGCGACGACATGGCACTGATGAAAGTGACAAGGAGAACAGAAAGAATGAGGATATACCCGAACTTGCGACGAAGCGACGGAGGAAGTCATCCGGTGGTCAAGATACGATCCCATTGCCATCCTCTCATGAGTCCGAAGTTATCGACAAGTAAATGTGTGCGATATGGGGAATCAACTATGACTCACCATATATGTTAATTCAGTCTCTCCATTGATCTGCGATTCATGGCAAAGCTGGATTCTCTTTGCCGGCAAGTGATTAAATGGACTGATGCGCAACATAATTCAGTAACATAAAACAAAAATAGGGCCTACATCACAAACCGCAAGATTGAGCAGCAGCTGAGACAGTTCAAGAGTGCAATCAACTATCGCACGCGTCCGCTCCTGAGCTCGTTACCCACACCGGATGCGCAGGTCATGAATCACCCTGCTGCAGGCCGCATGGAGGTGCTTTGTGTACCGCAGCGAGATCTCCTCAAGAGCTGTCTCATCATGAATATCGATGAGAGCACCGCACCACAGAATAGTGCGGCACGAGAAGCCCTGCTACACTCCCACCCGTGGGTCGAGACATTACTATCACAAGTGAAAAACGAAGTAGTGATGCGCGCATCAGGTTGGTGGGCCTGCGGTCGCAGCGAATGCTTTGTGGTGATCCAAGACAAATTCAATTGGGGCAACCTTTCCCTGCAGACCTATGACATCAGTGGTACGTAAAAATGGTGCGGTGTGCTTGAAAGGTCAAGATAGACTTACTTTGCGCTCTTTGTAGATCACATTTCTCTTGACAGGGCCACCAATGTCCTCTCGTTTACATATACTGAGATCGACACGTGCATCGATCGATTCCTGACTGATTGGGAATGTATCTTTATGATGACCAATCTGGCACGCCAAGTGTCGTCCAAATGGCTTTCCAAATTCGGTGACCAGCTGCGATTCGAAGCGTTTAACATGCAGGAACTTAAATTTACATATGCAAAGGTATCGCCATCAATATGTGGGTCAAACACACAGTCACTTACGAGCAGTCTAGGAGTATACATGCTCTATACGGTGGGAAGCCTTGGACGCAACGAGGGCAAAACAGTATGTTATCAACCTCGACCTTGCGACCGCGACCGAGACAAAATCTTCCGCCATGCGTTCACTACAGGCTCCAAGGAACCCGCATTGGCGTGTATCACGCTTCTTACAGGATTTGCTGAGCGAAAAGCGGGATTTGGTTTATTTCATCCAAGTAAGTCGCTCATTACCATGCCGATGCATTCACTGATACGTTACGCCTTAGATGTTATTCCAAACGCTGCCCCTGATGGAGTGTCTCGAAAAGATGGAGATGGAGAGCATACAGAAAGGCTCATTAGGTGCCATTTCGATCATACCACGGGTTGTGGACGCTGTACGGATTGTTTATCCTTCCTTGTAAGTTGTGTTTGGGCAGGTATGATGAGGGAAACCATGCAGTAACACCATAGTGTCAGACATGCACTGGACATCTCGTTCACCAATCCAGAAACCATCTGCGTTTCTGACGCAGCCTACCACCACACGCTCTATCCTTCCTTTGCCCTCTCTGACATACCGGACAACACGTCATTTCCAGTGCCATATGTATCGCCCACAGCGTACAAACATGATACCGCGGACGGTGCACAAAAACCGATCACAGTGGTGCAGCAGCTCAAGTATAAGCCGTTTGAAAAGTTTTCAAAGCTTGTGGACGACTTGGATAGCTGGATATTCGAACAGAGTGTTGAGTTGCCTGGCATTCAAGCACCAGAGGAGGAAGAGGAGCGTGAACCGACAGCGATCGGGTTCAAGCATGGATTCATCTGTTCAGCGTCTTTATGTCCTGGTGTCTTATCGCGCTTGAGCGAGCTGCTTGAACAATAATAAACGCAACCATGTCGTTTATCATAGCACCAGAACGGCCCAGACATTTCATCGTTGACACTGTGGATACATGTTGAACATTTGTCGAACTCTTGAACGTTTCGCTGTCTGGTTGTCAGGATGTATTCCTACTCGATAGTTTGCCACTAATGAACGCATGCATACCCAGAGCAAATCACGGGGAAAATTTCAATAAAACTTATTCAATTGGTTCTTCACGGAACTATTATTTGTTAACCGTATATCGATGTGTATTTGATGAACCTGAATGTAACATTACATTGCATGTGTCACCCCGATCTGAAACATGACACATCTGCGGATGAAGCAGGCCCTTGGGAAACCGTCGGTGTGATTCCCAATGTAGGGCAGGCCCCATCCCTCTTTCCCTTTTAAATAATGGCCCCCATCTTTTCACATACCTGATTTCTTCGCATCGGACTGTTTACAGACCGCTAATTAGGCAAGTGTGCCTGCGCATGTCCTGATTTGTGTTAGTGCCTTACGTATCTAGTGTTTATTTTGCTCGGACCAACGCGTCATGGGGCCACGAGTTCGACAGAAGACCGTGTCCAGACCAGCGTTCTACTGTTGACGATAGAGTCTTATCCATACTTCCATCTGAGACATATCTTATGCCTCGGTATCTACATGTTTGTAGAATCTGCTAAGTCGAAATCGCAAAAAAGTTCTTCGGTTGCGTCAGTCCCTTTCTAACTGAAACATGATCACAGCTCTTTTGGATAAGTGTAAAATTCAAGGACTGTATCGCCACACACCCATTGATAATCTCGGAAGATCTATCAGGATGAGACACTAAGAAGAAAATGAAAAGTGGACAGGTTAGCAAAGATTTCGCAGATAGGACATCCCCAAGAATAGAATATCAAATGTCAGTTCTTTTTCTGTCGTGAACAGAATTCAGTATGGGCCCATTGACGAAAAAACATGAGCTGATGCATGTATTGACTCTTCCTTTATGATGTGCTGCAACGGTTACGCAAAAGAGAAGCAAAATGCCTTCCTTTTTTAAGCCCAAGCCCCATCCCCAAGTGGGTGCACATGCGTCAAAATCTTTTTGTCTCCCTTTTGTAATACTTGGGGGAGGTTACATAGGTACGGGGGCCCGAGCGCAATTAGAATTCACAAGAGCGCACATAGGAATAAGATTTGGACAGCACATGGTGGTTGACAGCCGTTCACGTATGCGCGCCCTTTTTTTTCCGGTCATATGCATGCTTTCGGCACTTTGGGCCGGATACAGTTTTTGTAACGCGACAGCTGGATCCGAACAGATTTTGGATCCTGTTAGAGACCGCGTTATTTCTTCTAGGCTGCGGTTATGCGTACATGTATCAGAGGAGAGCGTCAGGGATGGCTTTCTGGTGGACAAATGTATTATCGGCGCTCAAAAAAAGGTATGAGCGAGAGACAGCAGTTCTCACAAAGTTTGAAAAACCTCTCCAGACAGATATACAGTATGATTTTAAAGCCTGTCGTTTTGGAGAAGAAGAGATAGTTGATTCAGATTTTGGGACTCATATTATCTATGGGCATTTTAAGAAAAAAGAAAAAGGCTTCTGGAAGGGCACGCCATCCAGCTATTTAACTCTGAGAGCAATCAACTCAAGACGTCTATCTCTGTGCGGGGATTTTTTCTTGTTTCTGTTCTGGGGGGAGGGGGGGGAGTCTCGATCAGTAACTGTTCATGGTAACACGTTCATCATAATGGTTTGCGTCACAAAGCTGACACAATGTTGCAAATCTGATCGATCACCGGGCACATATCGCTGCAGCTTGTACCATGTTAAGACTAAAGAGAGAGAGAGAGAGAAAGAGATCTCTGTGTGATGATAATTCGCCCGCAGAAAGCCAGCTGAAGGGTACACAACAGCAGCTGAGGAACATTTGATGATTTAACCAGAATGAAAATATGGAGAAAGAAGGACAAAGAAAGATTGCACAGCCGACCCGGCAATCCACGTAACGTTTGGATTGAAAATATAGGTTATGCAAGTCCTTAATGAAGCATGTGTTTTCCCGTAACACGCATTGTGAGTGCATACTTTAACGTAGGCCGATCGCCTTGATGATATACGTGCTTGTGTCTTTTCTCTTCACCGGAAGGTAATAGTGAAAACGTGGCGTTTCCCTGATTGAGAACAGACATATGTGCCCGTGTAATCATGACTTAGAATCGTCCGTATGCGTCACACCCCCAAGCAGTTAGCCCAAGGATTTGGAAAATGGAGCACAAAATGTATATTTTTGGTGTGGAAAGCATGTTAAATAGGGTTATGTTCAATATAAACTGCGGAGGATGTGATCTAACGAGACATTTTAAGATAAAAATCTAGTGATACTTACTGATCCAGGATAGCGTCATGGTAGCATACATTAAAATGCAACATTCAGATGGCACATACTTAGGCAAAATAGAACGGGCTGGCAAGAGGAGTATATTTTTTTTGAAAGTATGGGTTTTTTCGAAAATGCGGGGCAGCCTTCGAAAGAGTTACATAACGGGGGAGTGGAAACGAAGACTCGGATTTTGACCTTTTAAAGTAATGTGCATGTTGAAATTCAGTGACGGGCGCTGGTTATTTTGTTCTGAGAAGGTCGATAAACTGCGGTCGGTAAACGGGGTGATTGCACAACTTTTTGTACGTGCGTTCAGGAAGAGTTAGTTAAAAGGTTACTATATGTACCCATTTTTGCTAAATGGAAATGGAGATATCCACGTTTTCTAGAAGGCTCATGTCAAGGAAAGACAAGTGGACACATGCTCCTGTCGCACAGCATCAAAGCGTGCGGTGCTCAGAAATGAGGGCACAGAGACTCTGTGTGTGTGAGAGAGATGGGAGGGAATTGAAAAAGAAAAAAAATTGGGGGGACAGGTTAGGAGAGGATGGTGACACTAAGAGAAAGGTGGTCTTTGCAAAGTTGCGATTGGCAATGTTTCAAACGGCAAGGTTTTTGTCCGCGCAAAACAAGGTGCGTGCGTTGCGCAATGAATGGTCCCCCGATCCTCAGCATTTGCCCAGAAGCGTCTCTCATGGACGGTTCTTGAGCCGTAGTGTTTTTTTCTTTCTCGTATTTTCTCTTCTTCCTCTTCTTTTCCTTTTTTTCTCTTTTTCTTTCTTTTATGTCAAATCATCACTTCTGACTTGACTGCATGGAGCGTGTCGCAACTTTTCGCTATCGTGCCCAACCTCATTAAATACCCAAGTACGTTAGCCGTTTATATGGATTTTGTCTTTTTGTTGTCCTGCTCACGATAGTTTGGGTATCCCATATCAATGGCAGCTTTTCTTTTCCTATTTTCCAACCCTCTTATCTGCCGCACGTGGTGGTAACGAGTTAACCTGCCAATCCTTGTCAATTGAGAACAAGCAACAATAATCGACATCAATGTCTGGACGACGATTAGAGCCTCAACCAGGGAGTAGTAACGTCTTCCAGGAACAGCAGGCGCAGCAACCACAAGCCAATTTGCCACATCCACCTGTACGTCTATCTGATTAGAATACAATGCAATATAATACAGTGTGATGTTAATGTGATACATCATAATATATATTAACTGTGTTATTCTGGTTTATGCATAGCTTGATCCATTTTATGACCAGCTCTTACGGCTTTCATTTCCTGACAGCGTGTCCGCCATCGAACAATGCCGCGAGCTTTGCGCTCAATACGGTTTCACGGTTAAACAAGAAGCAAGCACCCACAGGGTAAATACGATGACCTATCATACATATACATATATATATATATATATATATATACATGCAGCCGTGTATGTTCAAGAGAACCCTGTCTAATCTGATGCCATATTGTTTTTATTTATTTCCATTCCACGTAGAACATCTACGTTTATTGTTCTCGTGAGGGTTTACCCGACTCTCAACGCAACCCAAAATCCAACCCTAAACGCAAACGACCCTCGAAACGATGCGACTGTCACTGGCGTGTTGTCCTGTATGAATCAGGAGGTCATTGGGAATTCCGCAAGTCACTGAATCCTGAAGCCGCGTTCCATAATCATGAACTTATGCGGCCCGAAGAGATTGAGCGCAACTGGCCGAAAGAAGTCATTGACATGATCTTCGAGCTCGCCCGGCAGCATCTGCCGACGCCTGAAATTCGGGCACGGATACAAGCCGAGTTTCCCGATATCAGCTGGAATGAACGACGTTTCTATAATCGACTGTCGGAAGAGCGACAAAAGATCAAACAGCGTGAAGCGGCCTCACGTGCGCATCGACTGACGACGGAATGGGCACGCGTGTGCATGGCTGCAGCGGGCAGCGAGGACTTGTCGAGCTTTGTCGAAGGCGAGGTTGCCAAGTTGCTTGCGGCGACGTGTCAGATGGCCAAGCTGGACCCGGCAACTCTGACTGCGCCCGTGATCACGGATGACCCGGAATACGACTCCGAGCCTCCCACGCAGCCGTCGCAGGGCAATGTGCATCTGCCCTCGTCCTCACAGGACCATCCCGAGACCACCACCACCACAACCACAACCACAACCACAGCAACTACAGCCACAGCCACAGCCAGCGGCAGCGGTGGTAACCAGCCAACCCAGACGACGCCGTCCTCGTCACAACAGCCACAGCAACCACAACCGCCGTCAAAGCGAAAGTCAAAGATGAAGCCGCCTTTCCCCAAACCCGTCTCAACCGCACCCAAGCGCCCGGATGTACCTAAAGGCTTTGCGCTCGTGACAGTGCCACGCCACAGCTACACTGTCAAGATTCACAGTCAGCGCTTTGCTAACGAGATTCAACGCGCTCCACGCCGTTCGCATTCTACCACGACGGAAGATGACTTCATGATGCCCGTGCGAAAGACGTCTCGCAAAGGCAAATCCAAGCAGCAGAGCACGATGGAAGACGAGCCGCTTCTGCCCAATTCCATGATGGTGGAAGCACCTACGCATTCGGCCACCTCGCCACAGCAGCATGAGCAGCATCACCAACACCAGCAACAGTCAGCTGCAGCCGCGGCGGCGGCGGCTGCTGCTATGCCATCGCCATCGCCGTTCATGTATCCCCACTATGACGTATCGTACGCGCAGTCGTTCGGTCGCTATCATCAGCACCATCCATACTCGCAAGCGCCTGAATTCGGTGCGATGCACTTTGAAGCCGTACCAGCGGCCCCGGCGGCGTCTGCAGGGAATGAGCCCACCATCCACCCTGCATTGCAGTCGAACCCGATGGCTCACGCGAAAGCGCCCATACCGCCCGAGTATCAGCTCCAACAGTCGCATCAGCATCAACATCAACATCAACATCATCAACATCATCAGCATCACCACCCGCAGCTCGGAATGGCGCCTCCACCGCCCCATCCGCCACTGGCGGCCATCGCGTCTGTCCCGTCAAGAAACTCGACTGATCCTATCATGATGAGTAAACCGGACCATGACGACGGACAGCATCACGGTCATGCTACCAGCCAATCGTCCACACAACCTTCTCAGCAGCAGCCACAGCAGCAGGATCTGTTTATGCCGCCGCCTCCCCCTTCGCCTTCTCACCACCCCCCTCCGCCACACCCCCATTCCTCTCATCGCGTGCTCTATCCAGACACGCCCGATACGCCTATGCCTCATAACCAGCAAGAACATCCACAGCAACGCGAACAACAGCAACATGAATGAGCAACCTATTAGTACAGCCCACAACAATACAGTCCATACATACACATATGTCAATTAGCACAACCACTCCTTTTTATACTCTATACTGCCTTCTTGTACATTCACATTCCTTTTATCCTTTCTGGCGCAATACACATACGCAGGCATCATGCAAACGCAATTTTCCAAATTAGCTCTCACTTTGCATGAATGGAAGTCACATGGAAGTAGCAAGCAAAGTACCTGATGGGAGCGAAACCCTTGTTGACCCATTATTTGCTCGTTAATACATTTTCAATTTGAGTCTTCTTCTCGCTCTCGTCCTCCTTTCTCGAAACAAGAATAGAAAAAAAAAAAACAACTATCTAGCAGCATGGCCCAACCACGCGAGACCGAAGAGTCATCCACTGCTCATCAAACACTACGCTCTTTCCCGGGCAACCAGCACAAAGGCCACAAGGATAAGGCAGAAGGTCGCGTCTTTGGCATTGAACATCCGGGCTCAACAGGCGTTATCTACGCCATGGACAGAGCTGCTCAGATTGGCTTCTCTTATGATGATCCTGACTGGGGTAAGTAACGCCCTATCGCACAACGAAGCCAAGTTCTCTCATCATGAGCCTCTCCTTTTTCTCTTCATTTTTTTTTTCACGTGCAGCCAACTTTGGTCAAGGCGCGCCAGAAGGTAAGTATACTTCTAAGAAAGTCTTTGATGTGTCTTTTAAACGTATGCATATCGACAGTGGGCCCCATCGAGGGCTGCATGGAGAAGCCCACGCATTTCCACATGCCTATAGAGGCATATGAATACGCACCAACGGATGGTACCAAGGAATTACGTACGACCGTCGCGAACCTTTACAACGAGATTTACCGTCAAGGCAAAAAGTCCAAGTACACTCTCGATAACGTAAACGAACAAAAAGAAAGATGACATAGTGATTTCCTAATTGAATTTTGTAACAAAAAAAGGTATGCATCGTTCCGGGTGGACGGGCCGGCTTGACCCGTCTGGCAGCGGCCATAGGTACATAGTTCGGCTTCTCCGCCTTCGCATATACTCGTGCTAAATCACTCTGACTCAAGGTGAATGCAACGTGGGCTACTTCTTACCCGAGGTAAGCGATGTAAACATCGTCCGACCACATCCTCACTCCTCCATGATGTTTGCTTGCTATATAGTATACGGCGTATGAGCAAATGCTCGGTGTATTCAAGCGTTTTGTGCCCATCCCGGCCACGCTAGATGAGGAAAGTAACTACCATATCAATCTGGAAGACGTGCGTAAGGAGATCAATGGCCGTGGGTTAGGGGTTATTCTTGGTTCCAATCCACGTAACCCCACCGGCCAAGTGTTGGAAGGCGAAAAGCTCAAGGAACTGGTTGAGACGGCCAAGGAGCGACACACGACGCTGATCTTGGATGAGTTCTATTCTGCCTATGTGTACACTCATGACCGTGAAGAGGACGGTCGTACGGTCAGCGCTAGTGAATTCATCGATGGTAGGTGAAACTGTTGGATATTTTCTCGCTGGCTCATGTATGTCTACGCAGATGTCAACAAAGACCCTGTCATTATTATCGATGGCCTTACCAAGAATTTTCGTGTATGCTTCCTGATATGTAAACACTGCGTAACGCTAAACGTCAGATTGTGTCTTGTGTATAGCTTCCTGGGTGGCGCGTGTGCTGGATCGTGGGTCCCAAATCCGTCATGGACTCTATGCGAAATTGTGGCTCATTTCTAGAAGGTAGGATACAAGGAAGGCAATATGAGAGCCTTGATAATCCGAAGGCTGATCTGCTGTTCCTGTTGATCAGGAGGAGCAAACCATCCATTACAGGTAGCAGCCCTGCCCCTTCTGGAACCTAGTGCTTTCCGCAATGAAGCCAAATATCTCCAACGACATTTTCGTGACAAGCGGGACCGCGTACTTCAGCGATTGAAGGCAATGGGCTTCCATATCAAGTTCCCACCCAATGCCACCTTTTATGTCTGGCTCGATTTGCGTCAGCTCCCACCTCCCATCAATGTGGATCTCAATTTTTTCGAGGAGTGTTTGAAGGAGAAAGTGTAAGTGAGACTCACATCTCATGTATGCCTTTGACTCACGTCAGATTTAAACAGAATTGTGGTCCCTGGCATCTTTTTTGACATCAATGTAAGTTCATTCAAGCTTGTATCAAGCATTTGAATCCGCTTACACACATTTTTCACACCCGCTGTTATCAATTAGCCGGCGCACCGGAGAGAGCTATTTGATTCGCCCTGCGCTCACTTTGTCCGCTTGAGTTTTGGCCCTCCCATGGAAGAATTGGAGCGTGGCCTTGATAAGGTCGAACGAGGTAAACACCATATGATGAATGGCATAACAGCATGGCTAATCATGTTTTTTATTGACACCATCTATCTTCTTGTATAGTGGTGAAAAAATTTAAACGCGGGTAATCACTGTACAAATCTAAAATGGGGAAAACAATAATAAACAACAGGTGAATGCACACAAAAGAACGGAAAATGCCTCTCTTTTCTTTGGCTGCGTGTGTATAAGTATTCGTGTAGGTAGTGTGTGTGTGTACGACTTTAGGCGGCCAGCTTCTGGCGGGACTTGAGGAGGATAGCGTAGGCAACGATAGTATAGTTTGTGAAGACGTCCTTCATCATAAAGAGAAGGGCCTGCGAAAGCACCGCCTTGAAGATCTGCGTGCTCATACCCTAAGAATCATATATGACCGGTAAGCCAAGTTGTCCCAATACCAATCAATGTGCTTCTATACCTTGTACCAGCCAAAGAATCCTTCATTCTTCAGAACACGAGCCAGTACATCGCCGGCGCCCTTGTAGGCGACGACCTTGTCCTGGATCTCCTTGCTAGGCTTCCACTGCAGACGGACCTTGGCCATAATATATGGGTAGGTAATGATGGTCGCCAATGTCTTGCTGAGGGCGCCCACAAGGAAGTTGACACCAGGCGACATCTGAAGGTTCAGCGTGGTGAGGACAAATTGCTTGATCTTTTCAAAGCTGCCATAAGTAATGGCAGGGTTGACGCAAAGGATCAGCGAAGGACGAATGCCGTGCCACAGACCGGGAATGCCTTCCTCTTGCATGATGGTCGAGCAAGTGCCGAAGAAGCCCTGACGCTCATGAACAGGTAGAGTCTGCTGGCGCGTGGATACGACGGAAATGGGTGTCGTCACGAGCGTTGTCAGGGCACCGGCAGCGGCACCGAGGAGGAGCTCCAACGCGGTTGACAGCGTACCACCGGCCGGGTTGAAGTTTTTGTTGTAAAGGTCGCGGATCATGGAGTAGCAGTAGAAGTAGGTGAAGTTGGTCGACGCGGTACCAATTAAGGAGCTTCCGAGACCGGCATACAGACCTGACAGACCCTCCTTGTTCAAAATTTGCATGATACCGTCCAAGGCGTTGTCATAGTGCTCCTGTTCCTTATCGTCGAGTGCATCGTGCTTTGTCTGGACCTGGATGCGTGTCTTTATACTGTTTGGTCGTTAATAAAACAGGTGGATATGTATTGCGAATTTTGTCGTTATCATCTTGTGCAACTCACATGTCGAGAGGGTAGACAAGCGTCAGAGCAAACATGGCGCCGAACGAACCGGCGAACGCATGGCCGACCGGCGGCAAGACAAGTTTGGATTCGACGGCCATCAAAAAAGTATGGAGGGTGGAAGAGGTAAGAAGGAAGAAATAAGAGAAGAAGAAGAAAAGAAAAAGGAAGTGGAGGAAGAGGGGCAAAATGAAAGCGGGAAAGCTCAAACGAGCTCAAGGTAAAATTGCTGACTCAAGGTCTTTTGGGCTTTTTGCCGTTGTGGTCGGCCGACGTGCTCCGACATTCAAGCTCGTGACTTCAAAAAACCCAAACTTCTGCAGAGTGATCTCCTGCTGGTTTCGGAATTATTCATGCTTTTCTTTTTTGCGGCCAGCGGTTTACCCTGCGGCTCCTAGATATATGTTTAGTGATTTAGTGATCGTCTTGAATGTGAAAATACAATATTTTCAATGGCATCATCCGGAAATTGCCACTGCCGAGTATCACATTTTCCATATCAGAAGGTGATACAAATCAGCACACGTCGCTTTCAAATCAAAATTCAATCATCTACCCCACACCGCCCTATCTCCATGACAATGCGGAACAAAAAAATAAAATGATTACGTCTGCCTTTTCCACTCTCCACAATGACCTCTGCAACCATCAAGAAGTATAGGAACCACCCATACCTGTAACGATCATACGTCCAATATACATCATTACAAGGCAAGGTGCATGCCGTTAAATGTAGCTGCTCGGTTTTACTGTCACGTTGAGGGGTGAAAAGGAGGAGGTATGTACAAAGAAAACGAGTAAAAATGTATGGATGAGGTCGAACCAAAGATGCTTTTTAGATTTCGTGCTCAGCAAGGAGCATGTTGGGAATACCATCCTTGATCCTGTATTCGTGGTTACAGTTGGGGCAGACCATGACACCTTGCTGCAGATGTGTCTATTGTAATGTGTAAGCTGCTGTTCCAAACTCTGCTTATGTAAACCTCACCTCAAGAATGACATTGTGCAGAGTACGCAGGAATGCTTCGTCCTCGGTCGCATTCTCAGGCACTTGGGCAGGAAGCGACGAAATGCCAAGCTTGAATAAAATGGTATGAATTGACGGAATCCTCGTTGTCCAAGTTTCCTGTTACTCTACCTGGAGAGCAGTAGCATTCAAGGCTTCCCAATCAAGCTTGGGAAGAATGTTGGCCAGGAATTCTGGGCTGTACTCGGCCTCAATCATCTCGAGTTGAACGTCCTTGAGCTGCAGAGGGAAGTTGTTGGAATTGCAGTTTTTGACATGGCACTGCAGCATGTTATGAGTGATGATGCGCATAGTGAAAATGTAGGATAAATGATAGTATTGGTATGAATGGCTCTTGTCTGGATAACTAATGCTGCTTTTTTTTTCTTTCGCGATTTCCAAGCCACTCAGACACTGCGCACTTCCCTATCATTTATGCAGGTGATTTTGTCCGCGTTTCTCCTTCCTTAACCTTTCTCTTTCTACAAGACATCGTTTCACTGCTAGGAGCGTTAGAGCTTCAATTGTTAGCAACTGTGTATGCATAGATAATATTATGCAGCCATTAGATAGTCAGATCGCGCGTACTTTTGCTATGGTGTCATGTGAAAGAGAAGTAGCTGACGCTGCCTTGCTGCCCGATACCTCCGCCTGCTGCATTCAGAGCTATTCTAAGCGTGAACAAGCAGCCTTGTCGACGTTTTATGAACGACAGCTAAATACACTACACAGACTGAATCAGCACCACTCTAATATTGAGCATATGCCAGTCTGCTACGTACTAATGTCTTCAAAAAAAAAAAAAGGATAGATAGAACAGCCATAATCACAAATCTGTTAATGGTCTTGGAGAACGTTTAAAGAACCGTTATCGCGATCGAGCTCTCTGCGGCGAGGCTTTCTCGTCTCTTTTTTTATTCTGTGAATGAGAGCTTATCTACGATCTGTACCGATCACTACAAAGCTGTCGTACATTGCTCAGATGGTGCAGCTGTTGGACAGGGATTTTTGGAAGCACATACAATGATGTGTGAGCATCAAGATGGAGAGTGCACCTTTCAACTATGGCTACTGTAGATTGTAATCCCCTTTATTCTTAACCTCAGATTTCCACCCTATACAGTATTGCGAAAACCTATGTACCTGGGCTGTCACTCCAATAATCCATCAAGGAAATCACATGCTTTGATCTGACAACACTACAAAAATCCAACTTTATGACACAAGGGAGATGGCGGCATAGAAAGTTTTTCTTGAGGTAGCATGCTATTCAGAGCAAATGTTGGATCTGCCGATAGAAGATTACAACCTTTTTTTGAATAAGCTGGAGCTTTGTACTCGAGATTGGCCGCTTACCTGTTACCAAGTATGCGCGACGTGCTAGTGTATGGGATCGTTTCGTTAGATATGAATCTATCAAATTATTCTTATTATTAAACGTATATCGAGCCATTTAGAAGTCATATATGCATGCTCAGCTCGTAGTCTTAAATTAAAGACTTTGCTGCTGATTGGAGAAGATACAGTAAAAGAGCATAGCAATTGAACAGGACCACCGTCTACTACTCTTGAAAATTATTTCGACGGGTTGCATCGCCACCTCTAACCTGCCCCGTATTGTATGGGCAAACACCCGATATGGTGTAAAGCCGAGATCTACCAATGAACAGGGGATGCTTAAACGCCCTGCGGTCCTATCACTCATATTTGAGCGGCCAAATGCATAATACTGTTGGCACGTGTTTTAGAGCATTCGCTTAAAGTTTACCCCTCTCATGACAGACCCGCCAAAATGAATAATGTCAGTGCACGGTAAGCGACCGAATGAGTAGCGTGGGATTATTGTGATTACATACACCAGCTTCACGGATAAGGTATACTGACATCTACATTCAGGTTTTTGTGACGTATCATTTCCACTTATTCTCTGACAACATCATCTTGCCTATGTACTATGTCTTCGGCACGTCCGGATTGGCTTTTGGTTAATTCATTGTTTACTTAAAAGCTCCTTATAGTGAATGAATCATAAGTTATTACTTCATCATTTTTCATAATAATTAGCTTGAAGCAACCTTGCATTATTAGGGGATAGGAACAAGGAAAGTAGCGAATACCAGTGGTATATGCAAAGATCACTGTACTCAGTAAAACAAAAAGCCTTCGCAGAAGATATACTTAGGCCATAATCTAAAAACAGATTTTACCACGCCAAATATGACATAATGCAAGATCGCATCGTACTATATGTATTACCCAATAAGCACATAGAGCTGTGTCATATTATACATTTGTTGTCGCACCGTAGTACGCGACTATAATATCACTTCCTCCCATTTAACCATTTAAAATGGTGTTTCCTCTCCTGTGATGGATCAGAATACCAGAGGGATGAAGGTGGTTATACAAAGCTTGTTGATGCATTAAGGAGGATGAACGGTTAATATTTTTCAGCAGCATAACGTATATGGGGTATCCTGATGCATAACCCAATATGGTCAATTGCCGTGTTTGATTTTCTTTCTTCTTTCGGCACGGTATATAAATGCACACCGCATATGACACTGATTTTTGACAACCCATATTTATATCACCTATACACACATAGTGCTCATAATACGCATCTTAATGGCTAAGACAAAAACCCAACAACGGATACCGCGACCCATGAACTGCTTTATTGCCTTTCGACTCGAGAAGCAGAAAGAGATCAAAGCTCAATTTCCCGGTATCAATCACCGCAGCATCTCAAAGGTCGTCGCCAAGTGGTGGAAGGAGCTCCCAGAAGCAGAGAAGCAGCCTTATATGGAGCGCGCCAAACTCGCGAAAAAGGAACACGAGCAAGCCTACCCATCCTACCGTTTCTGTCCTCAAAAACGCGTTGGCCAGAAACGAAAGTACACCAAGAACAAGCAGGAGGACGCAGAGCTGCTTAGCAAGGTGGAGATGCTATCCGTATCTGCATCCCCCTCCGTGTTACCATCCCCGGCCTTGTCAAGTTCGACTGTTGTGACGACCCCAAGAGTACAAGTCATGGTGAAGAAAGAGGAAGACGAGGAGGATATGAAATACCGCCCGGAGGTATACACCTTGCCGCCTCAGGAATATCTGCAGCAACAACAGTATAGTAGTGTACAAACGCAGCTGATCTATCCTTTTAGCGAGCATCATTTCATCGATGCCGCCACTTTACTCCCAGAGCAGACATATGGTACTTATCCTTTCTCGCCTGCTTTATTAGACTATGCCTTAAACTCTACGCTGACTCTCAGTCATCCTCATACTTCCTACATCGATCCTGCTTTTATTTTCGCTCCGCAAGCTTCATGCCTTTCTAATATCACTATCTGAAGAACATCGCTTATGTTTATGCTAGATTCCCTCTGTTCTCTTTTCTTTTTCATTTATTATTCTCCTTGTCATTATCATACTTGTACGCATTCATGCAAAACATGCTTTTTTTTTTCTTTTTCCTTTTTCATACAACTCGGTTAGATTTAGACATATATAGTACCATATGGTAAAAGCACTCCCACAATAAACACATGAATTACATCTAAATGCAGCACTTTTATATATACATAATCGCCCACGCTGCAGTACAGAAGCTTTTTGACAGCATAGACTGAGCGCGACACACGTTCTGAGTACGCCGGAAATACAAAACTCCTAATCATCTTTACAGCAATCAAGTAGTTTGGAGAAGAATTAACGTGCAGTTTTAAACGAATCACATGCGCAGATCGAGTAATACATGTCGATTTCAGTGAGCTACCTCAACTTGTGTACTTCTATACTTAAAGACGTCTATATAGTAGTGCTTACATAAGAGTTATAGCCATCTGTTCCTTGCCCTTTCGTCTGTACAAAGCTTTATTAGCGAGACGTCTCATCGGATAGCTTTTACGTCCAATCTTCTCCTATCATATTTTCCAGCTCGTGTCACGTCATGTAAACCTTGTTCGCACATGAGACTGTACCAGCATACCAGCTTAAATCGATATGACGCCGACATCCGAAATAGTCGCCCAGGGTTGGAGACCAAGTCTTTATATACACGTACAGGAGGAATTATCTATTAACAGTTGAAGAAAGAACAAGAAAGGAGTATACTGATAATACTGATTGTTTATGGGCTGTGATACATAAGGGAGAAAAAGCAACAGACCAAAACCATAAGATTCTGTGCTCACCACGACTTGTGAACAGTAACACACACATGGAACACAAATGGATATGGAGAGCCTACTAAGTGCTGCACAACCATTCAAAGACGCACCATCTCGTAAATCTTTACACGACTGGCCTGAAGGAGGGACCTACCTGGACTTAAAAAAAAAAAAAAAACTCTTTTTCCTCGTTTCCTTTTCTTCTTCTTGTTTTCCTCACTTCCGTTCTTTATTTTCGTTCTTCATTTTCTTCTCTTTCCTAATTTCTAGTTTATTTATCTGCAGCTTATATCATCATATCTCTCGATGGGAGGAAAGCTGTCCCGAGATATACAGGCGCTGAATGGGAAGCGACCACGGAAGAGAAATCAGCGCACACCTGCGACGCCCGTAGTTGACGGACTCAATCCACCACAAAACTCCCCGCCTTCTCTCCAAAGCGACTCCTCCTCTAAACCTGACTCCAAATCAAGCAAGACAGTGATCTCGGGTCGCGACTTCCACGCGACTCAATCGTCGTCGTACTGGCTACCTAAGGACGAGGAAGAACAAGACCGTCTCGTCGGAGTAAGTTTTGGTGTTTATTTGCTCTCCTTCCTCTTTGGTTCACTGTGTCCAGACATGCATGTCTAATCAAAATTATTCTCTGGGGGTTTACTTTTATAGCAACATTTTGCTATTAAAGAGGTCAATGGCGGGTAAGGCGTTGCATCTTGTTTTCTGACTGTATTTTAACGTTGGATTGTTCATCTTGCAGACTAAACTACCTCCCAAGCGTGGAAAAGCATGTTCCGCTGAATACCGAGGGGACACGCGTACTCGATATCGGCTGTGGATCGGGCGCTTGGATAATGGTACGCGGATGCTCCCGACACACTTACATCCACCTGTATATGAAGTTCCTCTTTTGTCATGCTAATTCGCATGGTGTATCTTCTTCTGCACTTTTTATAGGATATGGCAGTCGATCATCCCTTGTGCGAGTATGACGGAGTCGATATGGTCGACGTGGCCAAAGCACACATTGTTCCCGATAAAATCAGATTCTTGTACAGCGATGTAACAGAAGGTTTACCCGAGATACCATCCAACACGTACGACTTTGTACACATGCGCTTGTTTGTGCTTGCTTTGCGCGAAGATGAATGGCAGAACGCTGTACACCATGCAGTTCGCGTGGCAAAACCCGGCGGTGTTGTGCAATTACTCGAGTACTATTTCACCGTAAGCTTTTAAAAAAGGCTGTAATGAGGAGATTTTGCATGAGACTAAATAATTTGCATGAAATTACAGCCGACATTCGATCACGATCCTACGGTTGGAAAAGCTGCGAATGCAAGCACGTATATGTGTCATTTTCCTTGTGGATATCTTTCTCACACTCCTCCAGTTGTAGATACAATGGCAACACGAGGGCAGGACCCTTATGTTGGTCCCAAGCTTGGCAAATTGCTGACAAAAGCAGGCTGCCACGTTCTGGAGACTGTTAAACGCCCGATAGATATGAGCAAGTGTTCTGTTCTCGGTAGCACTACTTTGCATCCTCCGCTGACACTTTTATTTGTGTAGCAACAAATACCATGGCAGCACGAAAATTCATCTGGAACTGGCAGCAAGTGCTCAAAGGGATGATGCCTATCATGGGACCCAACATTGGCCTAACGGATAAGGACGAGCAAAACCAGTTCATTCGAGAGGTCTGCCACGGAATTGCCCATTGTCCACCTTTCTTCTTTATGTACGCTGCCGCTGGGCAGAAGCTGTAGAGTGTTTTCGTTTTTGTGATTTCCTCTTTTTTTTTTTGGTTGAATGTTTAATCTTTTCTTCTGTCGCATGCCATAATTACAAAAAAGGAGTACAGAGAGGGATAGAGAGAAGAGAGAGAGAGAGAGCAAAGAAAGGGCGAAAGTGAATGTGTATGGGCTGGGTAATGGTGAGTGCGCGCGTGTGGGGAAGTGTGTATGTGTGTGTGTGATTGGAGAAAGAAAGATTAAAGTTACAATTTATAGGTTATCACGCTTGATGGATGCTGTCGATGTTACATTCTTTGCGCCCTGAGTGACGAGGTTTGGGTGCTGTTTGTACAGCTTGTAGGCCGCATAACCAGCCAAAACGACCGCGCCTGACGTCAGAGCCACAGCCATGTAATGCCGTGGCTGCCATGCGTCCTTTGCTTTGTCCTTGAGAAGCCCCGGGGTAGCAATCGTCCTATGATACTCGTTGAGTACACGCTTAAAAGCATCACGTCAAGGACTTACGGGTTCATGGCAACACCTGCCAGGATTTGATACAAATCTGCCATTTGTTGCTTTTGTACGGACACACTTAGCGGTACGGCCAGGCCCAGGTTGCGACAGTAGACATCGGGCTGCACCTCGTACCGCTGGGTCACCAGATCTAGCTCGCATTTTGTTGCGACAAACACGGTCGGCACATGGTCGATTTTGTATTTTCCCTATTAGTTCCATGGATGAGATGCCTAAGCCAAATGCGAGAAAGTGGTACTTACTCGTAAAGATGCCACATAGCCAAATGAATTGACGTCACTGGTATCGTAAACGAAGCATAGAAGATCACAGGCTTCGAGCTTCTGTTTACTTGACAAAATCTCGGCTTCCCGATTTGGTCCGATTTCTTCCATCTAGGTGATTGTATGATTCTTTTAGAATCGCCGTATTCTTCGAAAAAAAAAAAAAAAAGCTTACCACAAGGTACTTCTCGACACCCTTCATCTCAACGGAGTTGACGACGTTATATAGCTCAGTTGTTGTCTGGTATTTTTCACTGAAGGGTTTATGGACAAAGGCGCGTAGCAGAGAGGTCTACCAGAACCTATGATTCAGAAACCAGAGACAGATAAGTTGTATCCGACATACCTTGCCAGATCCTGGCGCCCCAAAGACATAGCACAAGAAGACATTACGTTGGATCTTGCCCTTTTTCCGATCCACTTTCTTTGGCCGCGTCACTTTGAGTGCCGTTCGCGTATCCCCTTCGTAACCAAGATAAGCCAGATATTTCAGAGTCGTCTTGTAATCTATTAAGGTCGTCATACTGTTCTCTTGTTAATATATGACAAATATGATGGGACATATGGCTTACCTCCACTGTGCTAGCCAGCCCTGAAGAGTGACGAAGCCAGTTTCTGTGGTAATTGTGGAATGGGGGAAAGCTGTGTTGACCCAAGGATTCCCAGGTGACGTGCTAAACAGCTCTTCCAACTCTGTATGGTTCAGAGCACCATCTTTGTCCTTATCAAAGGCCTGGAATAACTCAGCAAAAAATTGGTAGCCATGAGGACTAAGTTCTACGGAGCATTCTTGTGGCACATCGAGGCTAATCATTTAGAAGTAAGCGGTCAATGCACCCAGGTACTCCTCATTGTAACTTACTGTGGGAGGAGGAAGTCTTCTCGCAGAGAAAGATCATCGCCATAACCAAATTTGCGCAATACGGTCCAGGTCGTCTCGAGGCGGCCCCTTTGAATGAAGAGCATATGAAGAAAAGCAAAACCTGGAATACGAGTCAGCGTGTGTCTGAATGTACCTCTGACCCAATATTTCTTTGTATTTACCAGGCTCTGTTAGGCCGACCTCATTGACGCCTTTGGGCTGATGTTCTTTAACAACCTCCTTGACGCCATCGAGTTCATGTTGCTGCAACGGGGTATTGAAGCACTTTCTCTGCAGGAGGTCATGAGCGTGTGTGTCTTATATATAGGGACATCTTCTGCCGAACCTGAAACTCATTCAACTCCTGGTCATTCAGCACGTTATCTTTGTCAGTATCGCAGAGTTTAAAGATACGACTCAAGGCGTCGACGCACTGGGGTTTCAAAATCTAGATACATGAGGAAAGGAGGTAAGTAAGACGAAAAATTAGGGAAAGGAAAAGAGGTACTGACATGTTCACGTGAGTCGTAAAGAGGAGCAGTAGGGTGCAAGACTGCCTTTTGAGCAAAGTAGAAGACCTCCGATACATTCAACAATTGGCGGGCAGAACATTCGACACAAGTTTCGACTTCTTTAAACTCATTCATGATGGGAATGACCTCGTCCTCGAGGCTTTGGTTGGTCACATCCTCGCCACGCAGGTCAATCTTATTGCCGACCAGGACGGCAGGAACCTGAGGTTTGTATGCATGGTTAAGTATAGGAGATCATGGCAAAAAACCAAGAAGAAAGTATGAAGCATTACGTTTACGCCGAGTGAACGAATGTAGGGCAACCAGTACAAGGGCAGACGATTAAAGGTGTTGGGGTCGTCGATGGCGTAAACGATACAGATGACATGCGCTTTGCGTATCTCAGCCTCTAACTGTTCTCGATGCTCGGGACGCGCTATGGCCTCGTTAATAACCAGCGATATAGGGAAATATAAATATAGCGAAAACAACAACAAAGTATGTACCAGAAGAGTCCATGATATGCATGGTCACATTTTCAGGCGT
Organism: Syncephalastrum monosporum B8922; assembly: GCA_000697355.1. Lineage (NCBI taxonomy): Eukaryota > Fungi > Mucoromycota > Mucoromycetes > Mucorales > Syncephalastraceae > Syncephalastrum > Syncephalastrum monosporum. The sequence goes on from JNEN01001257.1 coordinate 77,119, forward strand.
CACCTCTGGAGGAATGGTCACTTCAGGAACGAGATGCTGGACCTATGGAAATAATAAGAGGAGGGTGAATAAGGCCAATGTGGGGATGGGGACACTAATTGAGGTTAATAGTTGTCATAATAAACTTACATTAGGGACAAAGGTTTCCTTTATCAGCGAGGTAATGAGTGTGCTCTTGCCAACACCCTCTAATTATACGCGCAACTCTTCATAAGCAACAGGAACAGAATGGGCCAAGATAACAGGGAGCAACATACCGTCGCCGACGAGGAGAATGCGAACGTCTCGTCTCATTAAGCACGCGCGTTATGAGAGTAAGAAGAGAAAGAGCAGAAAAGAAAGAAGAGAGAAAAGAAAGGGGAGGAGAGGAAGGTGGAAGGGGAAGGGGACGAGGATCGCAGCAATGGAGTAAAATGTGAGTGTTGTCCAAGAGTTAAAGGTGTGGACTTCTTTTTTTTTTTCTCTTTTTTTTTGTGTGCGTGTGCGTGTGCGTGTGTGTATTGTAGGTGTGTATGTGCGTTCTCTCTTTTTGTGTGCCGGTGTGTTTCGAGTAGGAGGCGGGTTCGTGCGCTACTGCCCTTATTTTTTTTCCTTCTTCTTTTTCAGCTATTTCTGTCTCACCCCATCTAGCCTATCATAAACTGTCTTGAAGCTGTGCATCAAACCCGCTCGCTTCTCTTGAATGAACCCAAGAAGCACTGACTTCTTTACGCTATTCTGCTTAAGCACTTTGCGCAATGAACCCTACACGCTCCAAAACCACCAGGCAAGTACACGTTTGCTGTGCCTGTGAAGATAGGGACGTAAGGAAGACAGCTAGTGTGTGAGCCTCATCGGTTGCTCCATCGGCATCTCGGTTTACTTGATAGCTCTTCTCGAGCCGACTTGATTATACTTGTCAGTCCAGTCTAGCACGAACAGCTGGAGCATACAGGCATTTTACCAAGAGACCGTATCGCGCTTCAGGTCAGACTTCGTTCCGCACGCCCATGATCTGTTGCTCAGTGCTGCTAGGAAAGCTGCCGATGTCAACGGACGGCACGTTGATCATTTCAGTCGATCTGACGAAAAGCTGGACGGCAAAGAAGGCATCATCGCAACTGCTGAGGGTGAAGCCCTTGATGCGCTCACTGAGAAGGCCATCCACCGGTGGGGTGCAGTGATACGCGTAACGCTCATTGTGCCAGGAAGTCCTTGCCTCTGAGCAGACGAAAAGGCACGTACAGAGCATCAAGCGCACGCGTCAAGCTCTGGTTGGAAAACCAATACGGTTCGGGCCATGATGAAACGGCCGCCCACAGCACGCTCAGCATGTGGTGATTAGAACGGATTTTCTTCTCAGTCTCAGGATCGCTTAACAGCCATACTGGTTTATACCGCATTTCACGCGTATTAATACGGGGCAAAATGACCCAAGGATCAAGTACTTTTACTCTCCATCAAGGTAAAATAAAATGAATAGAATGAAAGATAAATATGCATATGTAGAATAGCGGTAAAAAAAAAAAACAAAAAGAAAGGAAAGGAAAAAAGCGGGAAATACGCGCTCAACCGGCAAGTTGGGCATTGTTCTCGGTTTAATTTATGTTTTATTCGTTTTTTGATGGATGAGTGCCATTTTCTGTTCAGCACACCATGTCCACTTCGCCAAAGAAGCGCACTTCTGACATACCCATATTAACACGTCGTCCTCTCCCGTCCAACCATACGCGATCTGCTCTCTGGTCCAGTCTGCGTCAATCGGATCAAGCTCGATCGCGTCCATCCACCTCCGATTCACGACCACCCCCATCGCAGCCTTGTTCGTTGTCATGCCCATTCTGTTCTGTTACCCTCACTCACCTTCAAGCACGAAGTCCCGACGACCATATCTGGCCCTGTCTGGGCCGACTGTCGAGAGGGTCCAAGGAGAACGCCTCTGGCTTGGAAACCGTGAAAAAATGCGCAGTATGTTTGCAGGACTTGCAGACGTGGTCCACATATGCGAAAGCAAACCACATCTTGTCCCACAACAAATCCGAGACGATGCAGTACTTTTTGTATCCAAGGCAGTCCACCAAACTCACCAGCACCACGGTCTTATACGAGCACAATGACGACGACGACGACGACTTTCGCGGCACTGCCATCCGACGTACAGAGCTGGTTCTGCCCAGGCACATATCCCCTCCGAAGGAGCCAGACAGGGAGTCTAGCACGTCTAGCCACAGCCCTCTACGAATGCCTTCTAGGAAGCGAACTTCTTCGCAAACCACTAACCTTGCTTCTGGCTCTTCTCGTTCTTTTGATACCCACCGACGCACAGCCCTTCATAAGCCAGTACCACGACATTCCTCTAGTACATCTAATACGCAACATACTATGCCTAGTAGTTCTAAATGCAAGCTCATGCTCAGTGCACGCTCACCATCGGCATGTGAAGAGAAAGTCGACTTACTTGCGGCGCCATCCATACAGAAGAAGTTACGTACCCTAGACTACGCATCGCCAGCAGATCCCACTTTTCGATCTTCCAGTCAACGGTCACCTTCTCCCTCGCGTAGCGATACTCATGCGCCCATCTTCAGTGACTCTAATCTCTCCCGTATCGATAACTGGCTGGAGCACTCGATCCAGAACACCACCGAGAAGGCCGTCGGAGAAGAAGATGACCCAGGTGGAAAAGACGACCTGGATGACAAGGGCGATTGGGACAACGAGGACGACGAAGACGAAGGTTCAGTGGTGTCATCTGAGGAAGAAATGGTATTCTCGGCTCCATTACTTCCACTGGACCAGTTATTGGAACAAAACCTACCCGAAACGATCGACCAGGGCATTTCAAGGCAATGCCTTCTGGAGCACATGCCGCCCCTGGTCCAGGATGAAGCTGTCCGCGTACGGGTCATACACATCCTGGAACGCATGTTATACTTTATCGATGACCGACGCTTAGTGCGTCTGACTCAAGTGAAAGAAAATTCTCCCCATTGGCAGGAGGCTGATCTGGACTTTATCCTCGAGCTCATCCATCACGTCAAGGTAAGGCAGACCGCAGAAAAAGAAAAAGAAAAAGAAGAAAGAGAATGACATGAAGCTGATCTCATGCAGAAACCTCATATCATGGCAAGCATCTATTACATTCTGGATCAATACGATATCAAGGCTATATCGGCTGCGGACGTGATTGAACGATTCGTATTGCTGCACTCGTCGTTTGCACGTATGTTTTGCCTTATATCCTTTATTCGGTCTCGCATCCATCAGGACGTTACCCATACAACCAAGAATGGAGTGTCCCCCAGTTCATCCAAGGAGGCTTCGCACAAGCCGTCAAACTATCAAAAGGTAAGCCACCAGTTTGTTCGTGTCATCTACCGTATTTGTAACGGTCAAGTGGAGATCCAGTCGGCAATTACCGTTCTAGGTGACAGTGACGACGATGCAGATGCAGTTGACAGTCTGCTACAAGGCGAAGTGCATGGAAGCAGGACAACTGGAATACATTCTAAGATCCTTGACGACCACGAGGAAGAAGAAAATGATATCGACCTGCGGAAGCCCAATGACACTACGGCCATCACCCTGGATGATGGCCTTAACGACTTGGAGAGCATTGTCATACCTCAGCTGGTGGATGAGGAGAACGCTATCCTCCGCGAGCTGTCCAACATCGAGGATGACGACGATAGCTTCTTCAATGACGCACTTGGTGACGATAACGAGGCAGAGAGCACGATACCCGAGCAGTCATTGTCCTTGAAAAGCAGAGAAGATACCCCTGCTCGCCCGTCCGTCGTCATTGACCTGTCAGACTCTCAGGGGTCGAAGCGTGACGAAGATATGTTCGGCTTTTATCAAGAACTGATGGGTGACGAAGACAACTGGTAGAGGTACGTTGATCGAATCCAAAACGTATACCCGACCTTAGAATAACCCTTTTGATTTCTCTTCCCCAACAGCTACCGTAAACGTCGAGGAGACTGTATTCTTTCCAGACCGTGCTTTATTTGTAGGGCAACACACGGTGCAGCATTTTCTTTTGGGTGTTGTTGACGTGCGCAGAGCGACTCAAACGGTTGACACGTTCCGAGGAAAAGCCCGAGTTCAAGTGACGAATGCCGACACGCCAGCGCTTGAAGTTGCCATTGCCAGTGGGGAAGAATCTAAGGACCGTGTTCAGCCAGTTGTATATATATTGTAATATAGTATCACAGGCTTTGTATATATATAATGGATGTATTACCTCTTTTTGGCACCCGAATGGGACTTGAGCTTAGTAGCCATGCCGCGGGCAGACTGACCCAAAGGCTCGATGCTGAAGAGTTGGCGAGACGCCGCTGCTATACGACGGGTGCTGTGTGAGTAGCTAGTAGCATTAGAGCACTGGCACCTCCTTACTCAAAAAGCCGAGCATGTTAAACAGTTGTGTGTGTCAAAGGGGGTTTGCCCTTGCTCAGTGGGCTTCGAATTTAATGGAGGCGGCATTTCTGTCAAGCCACACACTTTTCACTTTACATTACTATACCCATACACCATGGAACTCATGGACGACACAATGCGCGACCAAATGGACACCTTACAAACCCTCTACCGCCAAACACGAGCCTTGTCGGATTGCAAGACGGACCTACTGGCGAAACGTGACGCGCTCGATAAGAAACAGCATCTCTATGAAGAGGTTGTTGCCGAGCGACAGCGACTGAACAAGGAGAAGCGCATGATGCTGGATATGCTTAACAAGATTCAACAAGACATGGATGCCATTTCCGACATTGAATCCAATCTGCATCGTGAGCAGCAGGATCTCCTGCGCCAAGTCGAGGTGTTGCAGAACGATACCTATGAGCCTCTCCATGGTATACCATAGAAAAAGCGCCCTTTTTTTTTTCCAAGTGTAGCTCACCCGCTCTGGTTATAGATAATGTCAATGCCCTCAGGGTCAAGCAAGGTCTCCCCAAATTGCCTAGCTTTCAGCAGGAACTCGAAGCTCATATGGCCCACATGTTGGAGCAGCGACGCCAAACCTGGCAACAGGAGCAATCTCCTAGCAGCAGTAGCAGCTCCCGCCGAAGGCGTTAGAAACAAAGCATTCGACTTGGAAAAGGAGGGATCGCGAACGATTCGTGTGCATCTGTACATAATGGAAAAAGTATCACGGCGGCTATCCCTTTTGTAAATATTCTATACACACCACGTTTAAAGTTTTACAGGCATGCATGATATGAAACAAGCATTTTTTACACCAGATTCAAACCTAGTCACCCAAAAGAATCGTGCTCGATGTCTCTTTACTTGCGTTTAAACCCCATGCACAATGACTAGAGAAGGATGATAGTCAACTATGCTGTAAGCGTGACACCCTTCGTTTTTCACTGGCCTCGACGCCTGCTCGTTTGTGCAACGAAAGCATTACAGGGTCGTGCAGGAGTTACCTAAAAGCACAACCGATGATTTACCTCTGCTTCTCTACACGAGACACCCTCTCTTTCGTTAAACTTTTTGTTTGTACGGATAGCAGACCGCAACAGACGGCAGCTGGGGTTGCGGGGGTTTACCGCCAGTCCCTTTTCACATCCTCTTTCGTCGCCAACTTTTTTTTTCATTATTCGTAAGCTGTGGGTGAGCCTGACGTAACAAAGAATGCATGGTACAACTCCCATGTGGCAAATATCACGATTTTCTTTTTTTACACGCAAATGGACGCCCGTGGATCTTATTCTATCTCCACATTGCTTCATATAGGATGGCAAAAGATAGAGATCTAACACGATGTCTTTTGGGCTGAATAAATAAAAAAAATCTCACGAGCATGATGGGTGGAAGAAATGAATCAATCAAATCATAGGGCTGGCGCCAAACGGGGTAAATGCGTTGCTGTACAAATGGGTTTTACGACTATTTTTTGTTTTTTGCGTACTTTCTTTCCGATAAAATGCAAAGGGGGTGCTTATAAACTGACAAGCACCGATGGGTTCCTCCTCCAGTAAAGAACGCGGCCCTTCTTCGTCCTCCACATCATCGCCACCCCACGACTCCCGAGAAAGTCGTCCTCGCAAACTTCTCAGCATCAAAAAACGATCCGATCATGCGCTCAAGAACTCCATTAAAATCAAAAATCCTAAACCTTCATCACCCAAAAAGACAGCCAACCCATCCGCATTGACTGCGGCTGCCAGTGCGGCTTCTGGCACACCACCTTTGAGGAAAAAGGGCCAAACCAATGTGAGTCCCGTGTCTCAGACAGTCAAGTCGGGTAACGGCGCACGCATGGCCTACTACGACGTGGATGACCCCGAGGCCGTGGCCGCAGCCGCAGCCGCCATTGGTGTCGCCGGCAGTCTTCTTCTTGAATCAGACGAAGACCTCACACGGAATATCACTCCCTCTGGCGTAAACGCCATCGACCAGGCTGTCAACCAGGCTGTGGCCGCAACAGAAACAAGCGCCAGTAATACCCAGAGCAACACACCCTCCGAACAAACCGCGGCCCAGACCGAAAACCAATCTGGCCGATCCACCGTATCCTCGGACTCCTCATCGAGCATGCCGCACTTGCATCTCAGCGAGCGGTTCCTCCTCGAGCTTTACACGGCTCCCAATCAGGAAGAACAACGCCGTAAAGAACGTGACAGACAGCAACGCCAGGTAAGCGTATGACAAGAAGCCTGGGTATTTGTATACCCTTTTGGATAGCAAACAAATGACAAGCTAATCACGCTCTTGTGTAGCACTATCTACTTAAATACGTCTACCGTTCCAACTACTCGGTTCCATTAGATAAACCTTCGCTCGTCGTCAACCTATGCTGCGGAGGAGGTACTGACTTCAATTTGACTTTGGATGACTCGACTCACATTCTTCCTGTCTTTAAGGCATGTGGAACGTGGAAATGGCGCAAGAGTTTCCGGACTGTAAAGTCATTGGTATCGACTATCAAAATGCCATCATGTGCAACAATATGGCCACGGAATTCGACAATCTTTATTTTCACTACGCGCTTCCACGGCACGGCACAACTGGCCTCGAGTTCCTTGACGACAACTCGGTGGATCTGCTGATGATACGGGACGTGTGGATGGTCAATTCACCCGGATTCAAGTGGCTCGACGTCATGGAACAGGCGCATCGCGTGCTCAAGCCCGGCGGTCATGTCGAATCATTTGAACAAGAGCTCGCTGTCCAGTCGCCTGGCGCCCATTTTTACATGGTCGACCAGTGGGCTGGCGAGTTCTTTAAACGAATCGGGATCGACCGTGACATTACTAAGCGAATTGGTTACTACATGAAGCGAGCGGGTCTTATTAATATTCACGAAAGCACCATCGAATTGCCTCTGGGCGAATGGTCCCCTGTCCCAGGTAAGAAACTCCCTCTCCTCTCAACTTCCCGCCCTCCCGCAACCCATCCCTCGTCTGTGACTCTCCCCCTTCCCTTCTTCTCTCTTTCCTCCTGGGAGGAGATCCATTGAGGGCCTATCCCATTTTCATTGTTCACAGCGGATCTTACATGATGAACTCTTCTACTCTATTAGCCATGCGGGAATCAGGCTACCTCTTTCGCGATCTTATGGGACGCCGGTTTCGTGTCATGAAACCATGGATGTGCGAATGTGCTGGTGTGAGCGAGGCTCAGGCAACAGCTGCCATCGACAAGGCCATGCAGGAATGCGAGGAAGCACAGACGCGAATGAATTGGAGACACTATGTCGGTCAAAAGAAGCCTGATAGCGATACGGTATTACCTATCATACCTAAAACCTAGGACTGGAAGCTGGACCTTTTTGTCCTATATACAGTAACGACTCACTTGCATAGCAGGTTTTTATATAATCCATCATGCCTAGCTTTATATATCAAATTTCCCCCGTTTTATATATGCTCTACATAATGTTTATTCTGACTCTTCTTCTGATTCTTCTTCTGACTCTTCTTCCGACTCTTCTGGATTATTTTTAGCCTCTTCTTTCTCATCTTCTAGTACAGACGTGACAATCTATAAACATTAAAATAGAAACATTCAACAAAGAGAGGTCAGATGCATGGGCCTGCAAGCATTTCTTCACTTGCCTGTTCTAAAAGCTCGAGGTCGAAATTGACGTCCTTCTTTTGGAGCTGGAAATAATGCAACTCGCGGGCCAGTGTCCGAATAACATGATCACTCGACTGTTGTATCCAGGTACAATAATCATCAAGCCAAATTTTGCTGTAGATATAATATACATCGTGGTGGTCAAACATGTCTTTCATCTCCAGGAGAGCCTTGAGGATGGCGCGCTTGCCGAGTTTAAACAAGATATAAACATCATTCATAACCTTTTGACACAGATCCCAGTGGCGATAGAGCGGGTAGGCGAGAGCACGGCGGTAGGAGGCCAGAAGAGCCTCGCGCATGGTCATAAACTGATCCAGGCAGGCCATAGACGAGCTGATTTTACCTATGCACCACACACTTTCGACCGAGTTTTCGCCTTCAAAGATCCGATGATTGTAGCTGTAGGCAAACATGAGATCCAGCAAGCCGAGATAGGTTGCCTTCTCCGAGGACAACAGGTCTAAAGACAAGAAAAAACATAGTCATGTGAGGATTTGGTCTTGTTTAGGGCAACCCTCAACTGTTGTGTGCCGTACTCACATTCTCTTTTGGGTAAATCACGCATCATGGCCTTATCCTTGTCGGTGAACCGGATAAGTGAGTCGTTCGAGATGGTTAGACGAGCAAAGTCGATCTCATCCACAGCATTGATTTCCTGAATCAGGGCTACAGCCACCACGAGAAGGGGAAAAAAAGAGACGTTACTAGACGGGCAGCAGGTGGATGATCTACTTACGCTTCTTTTCACTCTTTTTTGTGATACGTTTCAGCTCCTTGTACCACACAGTCTTGTAGTCCAGGACGCGACGGATATCCTCGTCTTCGGCGAAATCCTTGGCATAATGATCCTCGTCAAATTTTTGGTCCTCCTTCTTAAGGCGCTCCTGCCTCCGTGACTTGGGCGTGGACGTCTCAGGATTGTCGAGCTCGTTTATTTCGTTGGCGGTTTCGTTCACGTGGCGAAAGTAGCCTGTGTGGAGGCTGTTGAAGCCATAGACGGCCATCCCGAGGTTGATTGTTTCTTCAGGTAACTCCTGCGGCAACTCCCAGTTGAAATCGACGGCTTCCTGCATCTCATCTTTTCCCTCATAGTCTTCACTTGACACGACCTCAATCAAGGGCTTTTTCGGTGCTTTGTTTGCGTCCGGTTCTCCTTTCCGAGCGAGCAGCTTTGTCAGGAGATCGAGGTCGGGGAAGTGCTCGCCCTTGGTGCCCTTGCTTAGTTTGACGACAAACTCACCCGAGCTGGGGTCGTACACTGCTTCGGACGCGTCATCCTCGACGATCGACCCAGGGAAGTACAGGCGTAGGAAATAGGGTTTCAAGTAGAAGCGGAATTCATTGCCGTCGGCATGCAGATCGACGTCCTGAGCCTAAATGCATAATCCGTTAGTTTAGATCCACCAGTCTCCTCACGAGCAAAGTAGTACATACACGAACGTGGGGCGTATGAATGGTCACAATCACAAAGTTCTCGTCCTGATCTACTTTAAATGTAGGCGTAATCATGGTCCTTATGCACTATTCTCGAAATATCAAAAAAAAAAGTTTTCTCAGGTCAAAGCGGCGACGATTCCACCGCATTATTCAATTTGCTCTCATCTGATTGTTTACCTAACAACATTCCCCTTAAGCCTACCAAGACCCTCCCCCCAAGAAAAAAAAAAAAGAAATAGGGCATACATGTATATGAAAATAGCATCTAGTCGTCTATTAAAGTCATTCTATCATGTCCAACTTGATAGCACATCAAATAAAACCCTCCAGTCTTTCATGCAGCTATATCTGTACTAGAGAGCTGTGTTATTCAGTACTGTACTGTACAGTACATACTATTTCGGTAACAGACGAAAGTAAAACATCTCAATGGTTCATTATTGTGCGTGTACACGCTCAATGCAATTGAGGACCAATACAATGCTGCGCTCTAGTGAGGTGCGCATGAGATAAGGGAAGGAAAATAAACCCGATCGCTGGACATTACGATGCTTCTATCTCTGTCGCCCTCTCAAAATAGATTGTCTATTTGCTAGCCTTAGTATGAGTAACTGTGCATGCATATAGTATAAGTCAACTTGAACTTGCGTACGGATGACGAACGGAGACAGGAAAAGTCGGGTTACAGACGGGTACGCTAATGGCGAAAGTCCTGCAGCACCCGCGAAAAAATTCCGTTGCCAGGGTCATTTCCTTTAGGGAAATCTGTCTTGACAGCATGCATGGACATACATCACTATGTATTCCTCATGCACTCATCACATACACACCCTACATATACAGAAGGCCAATCTCCTCTCGTCGTTGCCGAGGAACTTTGCGTATATCTACAAATGATCGATCTCAACTGTCAAGAAAAGAACGGGATATCACATCCTACGTCAACGAAAAATTGGTTCAACATAGCTGAAAATAAATGTACGCAAATGACAGCGACTCTTTGGATAGGTTCCCATCCTGTCTTACCTTGCACGACTCTCCGTTCCGAGACTTCCTGCGTCGCACAATAGCCGGAGAAACAATTTCCTATCAGACAACGATGATAATGTATGCATCATCTTGCGCCCTGGCTGTCGATATATCAATAAGATGGACTTTATGCGCAGGTAAGTTTAGATGACCTGTAGATAAAGAAAAGGAACCATGTCCTAAGGTCAGTAGAGAAAATTTGATAGGGTGCTTCTAGGCGGGCGGAATGCATAGCGCTGTCTTTTCTCACCTTGTCCGAACCTGACCTTTTCAATTACGATCTGAAGCAGTGCATATCTTTAATTTTTTTTTTTAGCTCCGTGCCACATATGTGCGCTCGGCAAAGCATGTTGTGACTTAAATATTTACTTATTTGACGGGTTGTCTCTGCTTTATCAACTACGGTAGTGGATGACTCCGTCTGCAAGTCTCTCTTAGATTTTCCACAGACTGGCTATAGATGTTTAAAATCTGCGCTGCACGATGTCATGGAAGTCTTATTTTAGGGCTGTGCAGGTACCAAATCAAAGCAAGTCAGACTAGAGCATATTTGTCGAGTGCTGCTTGGGGGTGGCGGGGCCCTTGCCTGGTGCACACGCGCGTGTCGCAAATGCCGATGCGATGCGCCCATATCAGGTGCGCACGTAGATCCCGTCAGTTCACACACGCAAATGACAACGCCTGACTGATTGTGACCCAAATTGTCCATTAATTTCCATGCTCTAAATGCTCACATTATGCTTGCACTGGAAGATGAAACGAATCACCCGCTTTGTTTATACACTGGACGCTCATTTTGTGAACTTGAAGAATAAGTTCCGTTTATGACTGGATCGACGTTAGGCCCTGCCAGTTTGCTTCCTCGCTCTTACCCTCATGAACTGTAGTCCTTCAACCCACGTCTCTCTCGTACGATTCAGCACATGGATTTACCAATTTCAGATGGAACCCCATATATCCCGCCTGAGAGCTCGTGGAAAAAAGAAGGTTGCCAAATAGAAGAAACTAATGCCAAGAGGTGAATGAAAGAGGGAGACGAATGGCCCTACACTTGCCAAGCATCATACTTGTTACACTGACAAGCAAACTTCCATACTACTGGCTGAACGGGTGTACCTTCACATTTGGCGTCCCTTTCCCGTTGCCTTCTTTATTTAGCACAAGCAGCATGTCGATCTCCTTGGGTCTGCTGGGAAATCGCCGACAGACTGAGAAGTGCCGTTATGTTTGATTGAAGTTTTTAACTTTATTTTTTTCTAAAACTGACGGGCATATCAAATATGATGTATTCTATCATGCGAGGAGCTGATTGACGAAGGCGAAAATTGTAATCGTCAAGGAGAGAGAGAGAGAGGGGCAGATATTTATTTTCACTCTCTCCTTTAGTGAGCGTGCAGACTCTACATACGACTCGACTTGGAAGGTTTTGTACCTTTACCACGGGGAAGATCCAACCGTACGAGGGGTTGGTATCAAGCACATCATGTTATAAATTATAGGCGTAGTAATTGTTTGGATAGAAGGAATCCGTCTGCATAATCGCCTGCTTCCAATTTAGCGTGTCTGTGATATTGCGCTGCGGGTCCAAGGAAAAGTGAGAAAAAACAGAAGGGCGTCCTTCCGTATCTATGCACCTTGATCTGCGAGATGCTGCATGCATATTGCGCACTCTCCATATTTTTGTCATGTAATCAAGTGAAAAACTGAAAAAATAGACATAAATAATTAGACCCGTATACCCGGTAAAGCGCATAATGCTCTACCTCATTAGGACTTCGTTGGAGAAATGTTTGGTTCATTTTCGTATGATGATATGCTCGGAAGAAGGATACTGGAAAGAAAAAAAAGAATGGGCCGAGCGGCTCTGACCGATGATGCCTCGAAATCGAAGTTTTCTGTTTCAATACATATGCCATGTACATACAAGGAAGAAAATTATATGCGTGATCAAAGGCCTCATGAGGTGTGTGCTTACGAGGTCTTGTGGCACACAAGACTGAAACGGACAGGTACTCTTTAGGTGCGTATGCGTATAAACGTGCGTGCTCTATTATTGCGAGACACGCGATAGGGTAGCCCGATATCGCTTCTCCGACGGGTAATACTTTTACTTGGGTGACAGAAGAGGGAGGGAGGTCGGGGAGTGCAAGTAAAGTGTAAGCTTGATGTGGATTGGGGGGTGAAAGAGACACGTGCCCGCCGAGGCTTTTCACGCAGGCAGCAGATCCAATGTCTTTCTAATAAGTTAGCTTTTGGAAAGTGTTGTTTAAATGTGGAGTGTTTGATTTTGAAGCTATTCCGTTAGTGAATATGGATGGGTTATGAGGAATCACTAAAGGACGGGGGGTCTATGGACGCAAAACGTCATTGTGTGAGTGTCTCAAGAAAAAGCAAGTCAAACTCAGCGGGATTTTTGGAAGGGTTTTCGTTCCTCCGAGTTGTGTGTGTATGGAAAGTCACTCACCCTATCTGACCCCCGCACAGCAGACAACCCGTAAAACTGTGTGCCAATCCGCCACCCACTCACAACTCCTTCAGATGGAAATTTCCCTTTTTGAATTTTTTGCGCCACCCCGAGCAGAAGAGCGACTTTGTTCGTTACTTTTATATAAACCCAATCCGATATCGCTTTTTCTTTTCTTTTCTTCTTTTCTCACCCGTCGTTGCTATATACCCTATATCCCTCCCTTCTCCTCTTTCCTATTATATATTATATCTGTATATGTTTCATCATCCTACGCCTCACAAAATCCACAACAACTGGCTGTCGCTGGGGGTGCGCTCTTCCTCGCCAGAATGCATCGATCCACACACACATCCTGAAGACGATCACCCACCTGGCTTATCTTCCTCTATCTCGACGGGTGACACCACTCGCAGCAGCAGCAGTTCTTCCGTGTCTACCACAAACGGTGCTGTTGCCGAGCAGCAGAAAAAATATAACTCCTCAGAACACACACAAAAACCCCAGCAGCAACAGCAGCAACCTCTGCAACAGCAGCAACCACAACAGTCGCAATCACCCACACATGGGAAGAAGCACCGCCTGACCAACATGCTCCATCAAGCAAACAACCATATCCGATCCGGTCTTCGCATGACGCCTATGTTACAGCACCATCATTCTTCGTCTGACGAAGATGATGATCAGCACTTGTCTCCTTCCTCTCCTGCGTCGCAACGGTCACGGAGGAGCTCATCGACAGGGAGTATCCAAAGCTACTCGTCGTCGGTTGGCAGCACCTTCAGCCGATTGCTTAATCACTCCAAATCCTCGCCAAAGCGAAAGCAGAAAACCAGTCCGCCTTGCACATCACCCGCTACACCCACCGATCCCTCCTCACCCGTACCGGTTGGTCGCCTCGCGGACAAATATGGCTCTTACATCAAGCCGGACAAACGCACCAATACCAAGGGTATGGGGGCAACCTCCAAGAAGAACATTGCGAGCGGCGCTACTGCTGTGATTCGCCTCGTTAAGGACCGCAACAACCGCATTCTGGCCGTTAAAGAGTTTAAAAAGCGAGACAAGTCCGAAAATGAATGCGAATATACCAAGCGCATGCAGAACGAGTACGCTGTCAGCAAGTCGGTGTCGAATCACAACAACGTCGTAGAAACGATCGATCTTGTCCTGAACGAGAATGGCCGCTGGTGCGCCATCATGGAATATGTAAATATATATATACGAAAGAGATTGCATGTATACAAATAACTAACTCAAAATTATCTCATCAGTGTGCGGGCGGCGATGTGTTTAATTTATTGAACGAGCGCCCCTCCATGTCCGAGATGGAACGCGCGTGTCTTTTCAAGCAGCTGATGTTGGGGCTCCAGCACTTGCACAATATGGGTGTTGCGCACCGAGATATCAAGCCTGAGAATCTGGTCCTGACCGAAGGCGGCACTCTGAAGATTGCCGACTTTGGCGTGGCATACGTTGTGCAGTCCGTGTTTGAGGACACGGTCCGGCCTTGCTACCACTGGTGTGGATCCGAGCCCTTTTGGGCACCAGAGATCTGGCGCCTTACTTGTGACAAGGACCCTTACGATGGTCGTGCCCTCGATGTCTGGAGTGCCGCCATTACCTGGTTCTGTCTCCGTGACCAGACGCTGCCGTTTAAGGCCGCTTTCCACAAGGCACCCACAGTGGCAGCCCATCCTGGTTCGCCTGCGCATGTCGCGAGCAAGGCTGAAGATGAAGGCGACGCTGAGTATGGTCGCTATTGCATTCAGCGTCAAAACCATGAGCAGTGCGACCTTTTGGCCAATATGCCTGCTGCCGAGCGCGAGTGCCTGTTGGGTATGATGGACCCTGACCCAACGACTCGGTGGACGGTCGACCAAGCTCTCGAATCCGAATGGCTCAAGAGCATCGAGTTATGCAATGACGGCGAACTCGATAACGGTTGGCGACACTACCACTGCATCCCTACCCATAAAAAATGAATCCTTATTCCGCTTTCTGCTACCACTCCATCCTCTCATAGATTTTCATGTGTAGACATTTTTTTACTTCCCTTTTTTATTTTCCTTGTATCATATTTGACAAACAGAGATGCATATTCTCAACGTAATCTATGTAAGTACGAACCTTCTATGTGAGATGGGTCGTCCCATAAATTTCCATCGCTCCCGCGCTTTTCGCTAGCGGGCCTATCGAAAGCAATTATTTGTTTACGGCTACCATGATTGATCCCTGAGTGCCTCGCGCGCACCTTTGTGCTCCCTTATTTCCCTTCTCTAACCGCGCATGCTAACACAGATGGGCGCATACACAAACCCGCTTGTTCCCCCATTTCCTAACAAAAAAATAAATACCATTTTCCCATTGCTGAGCCATGTGAGCCGTGCAAAACGACGATGGGTATTGTCGGACAAAAAAACCTTGTTACTTCACATTACCTTTCAGAGCGAAAGCAGTTGCACGCAGAATTCTGTGTCACGTGTGATTAGCGCAACGTGGATGATGATGATGTTGCCTCAGGGGAAAATAAAAATAAACTAAAGGCTAAGCCCTCCATTCTCTTGATCATTCCATCATCGTCGTTCTGCTTATCATATCTTTGTAAGAAAGTACGCCTAAAGATAACAAGAATAGGAATAATAAACAAAGGGGAGCGCACCATTCAACGTTCGAAAGAACCATGGAAACATAATACAGTATCACGCAGCACCATAACAACATCACAAACACAACAACACAACATTCACCATGTGGGCAACGTATACGGCATCTTTTTCGGTTTGTGGGTATGAAGGGGCGTGTGACCGCGCGTGTTGGTTTATTTTATTTCTATTATTATTGGGTGTGGAAGGCGGGAAAGTGGGGGGAGGGAGGAGAGGATCCAGTTGGATCAGAACGGCAAGAACCTTCCTGTTCCCACCCTTCTCCAACAAAACCCCCAACCTTTCGCATCCAACTTCTTAGTGCTCCATCGTTTCCTTAATGTGCTTTGGCTCGACGTGTGTGTGGGGTGGGAAACGGGACCTGACAGCGGAGGGAAATGACCAGGCAGGCCTGACTGCTCTCTCTCTTGTCTTTTTTTTTTCATTCTCGGGTTATTTTTCTGCAAACCGCTTCGAAATGGTCTAGCGCTTTATTTTTTTTATTTTTTTTTCCGTTTCTTCCTTGCGTCACGTTATTTTTATTATAACTGTCGCCACTTGTACTTGAGGCCACCCCGGATTTCCATCGGTTTGCCTTCCTGCATCGTGCGGCCTAATACAACGATCGCATATTGATATCGTGCACTCAAATAGTATTCAATCGAGTCGTATTTTCGTTACCTTTGAGGACCTGAACACCCCATGCCCGTCCGTGCGTCATGCCCTAATAAAAATATATGACGCTTATTTATTTCGACTTCAACTAGACAATGACGACAGCAACTTACGGGCTTGAATTTGACTTTGGTTACTTCATAGTAGCTGTCTTTCAGAGCTGGCTTGTTGAGAAACTTGTTCGGCGCCTAGGACATTGTGTCAGCGTCATTGGCCCTTTTCGCATGGCTTCCATTCTATGATTACTTACAACACGAACACCGACCCCCTGCTCGGGCAGAATGCTCAGCAGCTGGTAGAGGTTCTTGCCACCGGTGAAACCAGAAGGCTTGGTAGGCAGCTTGCCGACGATCTCCCGTGCGACGTTCATTTCCTTTTGTCTGTGGAAGTTGTGAGTGTCAAACGGACGGAAACAGACCCCGCGTGACTGAAAAAGCGCAGAGAGAGAGATTGTCAGGCGGATTGCGAAGTTTTTTTCTCCTTGATTTTTGGGCACATGAACGCAAATCAAGACGAACTTTTTTTAAAAACGGCATAGTAATCGTACATAAATAGTATAAGAAGTAAGAACGCAAGGACAAGAAATAAACTAATTAGCAGATAAAGCTAAGCGTTAGCCAGCAGACCAGCCAGAGGTGAGTTGTTGTTTGCCAAAAGTCCCGGTAATGAGGCGCCCTATCCATGCGATGACATGTGTCAATCAACTGAACTTTTTTTTTCTGTCTTGGAGTGATACTCACGCTCTGCACCGGACACACAAACGAGGTTGAATCCGTGATAGTTGGGTGCACAGTCACGAACAAGACTTTGACCGCGAGATTGACCACATAATTGATGGTAAGTTGCTGAGGCTGACCGCCCGTCAGACCACATTTCTGGACGAGCAAATGCAGGAGCGTCCGGTCTGTGTCTTGAACGGCATTGTACTTTATGGCGAACGGGTACGTGAAGTTAAAGTCACTATACCGGGGCACATACTGATGGTCCATTAAACCACCTCCCACTGGCTCTGGTCCTGCCTCGGGATAATACGCCTTCATTATTTTTTTCATGTGGGTGTGAGAGTGATGTATTGAGTTTTTGGTTAGATGAAAACATAAACAAAACGACGCAATCATTTTTCATCATATGCGGTGCACACTTACAGTGGCGTTGATGTTGGACAAATCAAAGCCGACGACGTTGGGGTTTTGGACGTGGATCAACAAGCCAAAGTTGATGTCGAATGTATTTCCACTGACGGTCAGTTGGGACTGGTTATTCGGGGCCGTTGTGACACCAGCGAAATTGATCGTAGGCATCTTGAAGGTGGCCAGGATTGCCGCAAACGCTATTATGAGACATATGATGACGATAATGATAAACCACAGGATCCAGCGCGCCCAAACAGGTAGGCAGCACGCGCAGCAGATATAGCGTATACATTTGTTGCGTTCAGTGAGCGACGGTTTCTTTTGTGTGGACTTCACGGCAGCAGCTTCTGCCACTCCAGACTCATCGCCGGTAGTTTGCGGTTCGCGAGAGGTCGCTGCTGAAGGTGGTAGAAATTCTGAGTCAGACTAGAATGGCAATCGTCTAGGTTCTATCATGCAGTGATACTTGCCAAATGCGTTTCCGCTGTCATTACCCTCTGGCACCTGATACTTCATTATACTAATGGATAAATAAAAGAACAGAAAAGCAAAGGAGGACGAGAAGAAGCAGGTTGGCGGATGGAGGGGAAGCGCGTTTATATAACCTCAATAGAACGAAACAATGAGGGGCCTGGAAAAAGGCAGTCTAAAAGCGCATAAGACTTGTCTCCGACTTGCATACGGCATGCATGTCGATCTCCTTCATCTGTTAATCATGGCTGGCTGTTTGTTTTGTTTATACTACTCACGATGGGCTCATCCAAGAGTCGAGTTAAATTTTGTTCTCCCAGCTCCTATGAGAAGTCAGGACGCGCCTTTACTCGATATACTTGTCACAGTACATACTGCACAGCGACTTACCAATTAAGCTAGTACATCCGTCGCAACGAAGCCGGTAAAAACATTAGAGCTGTCAAGAAACGAGAAAGAGACCATGTCGTTGATGAGATAGTAAACACAACTTACTCCACAATAGGAGTACTGATGAACCGGTGTTACTGCATGTGTCGTAAACCCAAAAGGACCGTGTGTCTGTTACATATGAATTAGAACCCGTTATATTATCTTTCACAACTCTGAGCTAACAAGGTATACCTGAATGGTCGCCCTGTACCGGACAGCGGATGTAGCCACCACAGGCAACATACTGGATAAATTGTGAACTAGCCTCCAAAGAAGCCGAATAAAAACTGGTCGTACTGCTGAAGTACTGGATTACAGAGCTTACTCTTATCTTCTGAATAGTAGATAGGTGTATAAAACGTTGAAAAGAAGTGAGGTGTGTAGGATAACTTGAACTGAAAATACTTTTCATATTTCTTTAAAACAAGGCGCCGGATGCGTTCCGGGTTTGAATAAGACTATGTTCACTGAAGACAAAAAAATGCATAAAGAGATAGGCGCAGCTGAGAGGTTTTTTGTAAAAGGTATAAAATCGCGATTTTACCTTACTGCACCGATGCTGACACTTTCGTCTCTATGCGCTCCTCGTAATTTAGAAGGAGAGCATATGTAGTAGAAGGCGATGTTTATCGACCCGTATGAACTGCTTTTATTCTCGGAAGCCTTCTGATTTTACACTTTCACAATTTTTCTTTTTACATTACTACTGTTTACTAAGGGTATTATTCTTTGATCACGCAACAACCTATTTAGACTAACGATGATCATTCTTCCCAGCAAGACAGAACACCAAGGTCGATAGTGCACCCACAAATTATGCCAACAGTACA
Organism: Syncephalastrum monosporum B8922; assembly: GCA_000697355.1. Classification (NCBI taxonomy): domain Eukaryota; kingdom Fungi; phylum Mucoromycota; class Mucoromycetes; order Mucorales; family Syncephalastraceae; genus Syncephalastrum; species Syncephalastrum monosporum. Next base: position 96,308 of record JNEN01001257.1, read on the forward strand.
GGCTCTTAAGCTACTTTCCCGACAATGCCTACCTTGCTGTGCCTTCCCCGTCCGCAGTGTCGATATCTCCTACCCTTAGTGCGGCATTATCACAACTAGCTACCGCTCTTTTAGCAATGAGAACAGCCTTTCCTGACTAGACTAGCAGATCCAAGAAAATTAGAGCGCTCAGAGGCCAGAAAAAGATCAAAGGCGAAGACTAGGAACCCGAATGTACGGTCGTGCATGCCGTGCACAAAAGCAGGCCTACACGAAAGAGCAAAACCGCATAGCAGTACGGATAGAAATCTCGCGTCGCTGAAAGAGCAGTGATGCTGTTGAAAGCAGCTCGACGACTGCTTCGTTCTCGAAGCCTACTAAGTAGCTGAGCAACGACCAAATTTCAGTTTGACGGCGTCTTCCCGAATACGCAGGCCCTACTCATATATCGACGGTCAACTGCTTGGGACGTTACTGCAACGAGCAGGCATTAATTCACAAGCGTCTAACACACCAGAGGAAATCCTGACTCTTTCCAATGACACATTTGACTTTTCTGCCCTCGGTTTTTCCGACATGTCTGCCGCTCTCAGACAGCCAGCACCTCACATCATGTTCACTCGCCATATCAAAAGCGTCGGCTTTGGCGTCGATTTAATCGTGACGAGAAAAAGATGACAAGGAGCACATGTCCCGCAAACCGAAGAGTTCGCTACAGACAAAGCGAAGCTACAAGTCGACGAGTACGAAATATGGGGCGGCGATCCCGGTATCACCGAAATTTTCGTCGCAAGCAACGATCATAATGAAACACCATATCTGTCCTCAGACAAAACCGTCTCCAGTTTTACTAGACACCACCCTGTATGTAGCTGATAGAATTAGACGCTTACGATACATACTAGAGTGAAACCCAGCTTTACAAACCTCCATGTGAAACGCGTTTATAATGTCGTCAGGGACACCATCCGTGTGGGTGTATGTGATATGCGTGTGTATTCACGCGGGGTGGGAAAACTCACGGGTGACACAATGACGGTCGGCCCGCATGCACCACATTGGTACATGGACAAACGACGCGTATTGTTTTCTTCTCCACTTTCTCACCCTCTTGACAACTTTTAATTCCACTATGGCCCCCATCGCACCCCCGCCCGCTCTCGACTTCACCATCACGGCCGAGCAGGTCACTGCTCTGACCAAGGAAATCATCCAAGAGGAACTGGCTGTTAACGACGCCATCGCTGCCCTGAAGCCAGAGGAGCAGACCGTCGACAATGTCGTCGCCAAGATTGCGCACACCGAGAACACTCTCTATGGTGAATACCACGGCTCCTTTCTTTTCCTGATAAAAATAATAACACGCTTTTCTAGGCAAAATTCAACTCGTGTCGTCTCTGAGCCAGTTTTCGCCCGACGCTGACATCCGCGAGGCGTCCGTCAACGCCGAGAAGGAGTATGAGGAGTTTAGCATCGAGCAAAGCATGCGCCATGACTTGTATCTCGTCATCCATGGCCTCATCTCCAAGGTGGATTTGAAGACCCTGCCCCACGACGACGCCCGTCTTTTGGAGAAGCTCGATCGCAGCTTCCGCCGCAACGGTCTCCACCTTCCCGAGGACAAGCGTAATGAGCTCAAGGCCCTGCGTAAGCGGCTTAGTGAAGTCTGCATTGAGTTCATGAAGAACTGGAGCCGCGAGAGCAGCAGTAAGCTCTTTCGATGACGTCGTCTATCTCATCACTCACACTGTACCCTATTTCCAATTTTTAGCCATCAAGTTCACCAAGGTAGGTTAGCGGATGCTGTGGTTCTTTGTGTTTTTGCCAACAGTGCATTATAGGAAGAGTTGAAGGGCATGGATGAGGATTTCCTTGGTAACGTATATAGAGTCAAGGTAGCTTACCTCTTACTAACCGATTTCCTCTATAGGCGGCTTGAAGAAGGAGGAGGAGGACGGAGTTGAGAAATATGTCCTCACCATGAAATATCCCGGTAAGAGTCACAAGTACAGTGTTTTGATCTGGTTCATTTATTTCCTTTTTGTGCTTCATTATACCAGATGTCCGCCCAGGTGTGTGCTTGCGAATGGTCTACCGAATTATCACTCAACCTTTTTAAAACTAGTGATGAAGCTTTGCCAGGTCGAGAGTACCCGCAAGGCCCATATGACCGCGTTCGAGTCGCGTAACCGTGAAAATATTGAGTTGCTCGAGGAGGCATTGAAGCTGCGCCGCTCTTGTGCCAAGGTAAGCCACGACAATAGCATTGGAGCAATACAGTACATGAACACGACTATTTCAGATCCTGGGCTACAAGACGCACGCTGATTTTGTCCTCGAAGTTAAGATGGCGAAGACGGTCGAGGCGGTCCAAAAGGTAAGGTGCATCCTACCTTTTTCCTATTTCAACTTACGCGCGCATACCTTGATAGTTCCTCAACGACCTCGCTACACGCCTGCACGAGCCTGGTCTCAAGGACATTGAACGCCTGCGCCAGATCAAGGAGAAAGAGCGCGCCGAGCTCGGTGAGGCCTTTGACGGCCATCTGAATGCGTGGGATACTAGCTATTATGAGCGCATTCTCCTCGAGAGCGAGTACAGCGTCGACCAGGAGAAGATCAAGGTTTACTTCAGCCTGGATACGACTGTCCAGAGTAAGTCTCAATGGGTATTGCCTTTACGAGGTACTGAAAGCAGTCCTTAGAAATGCTCGAGATCTATGAAAAGGTCCTTGGTCTGCGCTTCATCAAGGTGCCTGCCGACAAGGCCATTGTCTGGCATCCGGACGTTCAGGTCTTTGAGTGTTGGGACGAGGTCGAAGATAAGAGCTTCATGGGCTACATGTACCTTGACCTCTTCCCTCGGGACAACAAGTACCCTCACGCTGCCTGCTTCGGTCTGCAACCATCCTACCGCGCCGACAATGGTGACAAGGTCGCGCCCATTGCTGCCATGGTTGCCAACTTTACCAAGCCGTAAGCAAATCATGATTTTCTCCTTTTTTTTTTTTTTTTTTTTACATACGTATGCTCACATCTGTTTTTTACTTCTCTTCTGTATAGTACCGCTGACAAGCCCTCGCTCCTGAAACACGACGAAGTCGTCACCCTCTTCCACGAACTGGGTCACGTCATGCACAACCTCTGCAGTGTCACCAAGTATGCCCGTTTCCATGGAACGTCTGTTGAAGGCGACTTTGTCGAGGCCCCCTCGCAAATGCTCGAGAACTGGTGCTACGACCCCAAGTCGCTCAAGTTCCTCTCCGCCCACTACAAGACGGGCGAACCCATCTCAGACGAGATCATCCACAATATTGTACGCTCGAAGAACGTCAACGCTGCCATGCTCAACCTGCGTCAGCTCTTCTTTGGCATCTTTGACATGACCATTCACACCTCGGAAGGTACAGACGACGACACAAACTGTACGCGCGGGGATGTTCAGTTATTAATTGTATTGTCGCAGATGAGCATATTGACACTACCAAGGTCTACAACGAGCTCCGTGAGAAGATCTCGCTCGTCAAGGCGCCCGAGGTAAAACTATAATTAATATGATGCAAGCCACATCTAATGCACACATTTTCAAACCACTAAAGGGTTCCTGCGGCCAAGCTGCATTTGGGTAAGTGAAGGAAAAAAGATCCTGTTTGTAACAAGGCTGATTCCTCTGTGTGTGTCTGTCTAGTCATTTGATGGGCGGCTATGATGCTGGTAAGCTGGAAAAAAAATGTCTCAGAGGCGCAAAGATTTATATATGATGGGATAGGCTACTATGGCTACATGTGGTCCAAGGTGTTTTCCAGCGATATGTTCTTCAGCAAATTTGAGGAGGACACGCTGTCACCCAAGGTGGGCTATGCGTACCGCAAACATATCCTCGAAAAGGGCAGCAGCGAGTAAGTGTCACAATGAAAGAAAAAATAGGCAGGGAACATTCATGACTCGATTTTAGGGACGGTATGGATCTGCTCAAGGCATTCTTGGGCCGCGAACCCTCCTCTGACGCATTCATGCGCGAAGACATCGGTGTCGGAGCTTGAGAACAGAAATTGTGTATGTAATTCTTCGCTTGTTTGATGAAAGGATGACGGGGGATTAAAAGACCCTAGCAAACAAGATAAATAATGGGATTTTGGTGCATATCACATAAAGAGTTTTCTTTTTTCTCGATCTGTTTTTCATCGTTTAAGCACAATGGGTATTCTTGATCTCGTTCCTCCTGGTGTGATTACTGGCGATGACGTCTTGCGCGTTATGCAGTATGCCGAGGACAATAACTTTGCTATTCCCTCTATCAATGTGACCTCGACGAGGTAATTCACGAAGAAGGCAGTACAACTGCATAGATGAATGCTCATATGGAATGTATAGCACTGTGAATGCGGTACTCGAGGCCGCTCGCGATATCAAATCGCCCATCATGGTCCAATTTTCGCAGGGTGGTTCGCAATTCACGGCGGGTAAAGGTTTGGACAACAGCAACCAACAAGCCTCTGTTCTGGGTGCAGTGAGCGGTGCCCACGTAAGTTTTTGCGTAAAGCAGCTCTATCCAGTTCAGTTGTAATAATACAAAACCCAAGTATGTGCGCTCGGTGGCCAAGGCGTACGGCGTCCCCGTCATTCTACACACGGACCACTGTGCCAAGGAGCTGCTTCCATGGATGGATGGTATGCTCAAGGCCGACGAAGAGTACTTCAAGGCCCACGGCGAGCCGCTCTTCTCGTCGCACATGCTGGACTTGTCCAAGGAATCCAAGGAAGAAAATATTCGCATCTGCGTGGAGTATCTGAAGCGCATGGCACCCATGAAGCAGTGGCTCGAGATGGAGATCGGTATCACAGGTGGTGAGGAGGACGGCGTGAACAACGAGGACGTGGACAACAACTCGCTGTTTTCGCAACCCGAGGACATTCTCGACATCGTCCAGGCCTTCTCGCCCGTCTCAAAGTACTTTTCGATCGCTGCCGCATTCGGCAACGTTCATGGCTCGTACGCGCCTGGCAATGTCAAACTCCACCCCGAGCTCCTTGCCAAGCATCAGGTCTATGTCAAGGAGAAGCTTAACTCGCAAAAGAAGCACCCTGTGTTCTTTGTCTTCCACGGCGGCTCGGGCTCTACCAAGGAAGAGATCCATGAAGCCGTGCGCAACGGCGTGGTCAAGATGAACGTCGACACCGACACGCAGTGGGCCTACTGGGAAGGTGTCAAGAACTTTTATGATAAGAACCGCGACTACCTCCAGGGCCAGGTGGGCAACCCCAAGGGCGCGGACGCGCCCAATAAGAAGTTCTATGATCCTCGTGTCTGGATCCGCGAGGCAGAGAAAACCATGATCAAGCGTGTACAGGAGGCTTGTACTGACCTTGGTAATGTCAATAGACTCTAAAATTTTTTTATTTACATTTGTACATACACACACACACGCACAAACACACACCCGAAAATAAAACCACGAGTGACTCGAAGCTTTCCTCTTCTTTCATTTTTTTCCTTTTTAATGAAGCGCGCGTTGTCTCCGCGTCGTCGGGCTCCGCATGAATAACTCTAATCGTGTGCCAACAATCTGGACCAGCCCCTCGGCCGTCAGCTGACCCTGCACTGCACTCTATATGTCCCTATTTGAGCATTTTCTTTTCGCATATATATGCTGTATACTGTACATTTACCTTCGACCGCATCATGGGGGACCAACAAAATTATGGCGCTACCCGTGGAGGCCGATAATATCACTTTCTACCAAGATTCTTGAACTAATGAGCGGGTCGGATCAAAATACATTTTTTTCAAGATCAGTCAGATGAAGAAGAGCATGGATGAAACTCTGTCATCCTATACGCAGAAGACATCTTTCATGATAGATATAGCCGGTGATAAGATTCTTTAGATAGCAACAAAAATTGTGTGTTCACGTCTAAACTGCGTTGTCTCTCGCACTCTCTGCTTCATTTTTTTCATGGTCTTTATCATGGTCTGCTTAGCATGATTATGTCTCCTTTTTATCGTTGTCCCAATTACATAACAACGCTGACTTTTTATTTTTATGTGATTCTTTGTTCCAGAAAAAAAAAAAGATTTTCCATGTGGACAGAATGCCCGTGGTATAGGGTTTCCAAAAAAAATTCCAGACCAATGACAAGTTCGCGCATTAGGCAGAAAGGGTCTGTTTATCTTTTGAAAACAACAAAAGGTGAAAAAGAACTGGGAGATCTCGATGGCGAGGTGACACAGACAGCAAACATCTACCATAATCATGTGCACTTATTACTCACATCTGGTGTGTGTGTCGGCTGACTCGAGATGAATCTGGCGGTGTGTTTATTTCCTTTTATAGAACGCGAGCCACGGCCCGCCCGGTCGTCGCACGCGGCCGTGCGATACCGCCATTGGTTTGGAAGCGTGAGAAAATTTTGCAACTAAACCTTCGGCGATCGAATGGTTCCCATGGAAATGACCCTGCTGAAGAAGACCCTGAGGGCGAACGGTAGTAAAAGGGCAGCATTGAGTGCAGTGCAACGAGAGTCTACTTCCATGCATGATTCTTGGTAGGTTCTGGACCTTGTTTTCGAGGCAGCGAGGCAGAAGCTGTCATTAGAAAAGTGATAAACGCAATTACACGTTTGCATGAGGCTTGTGACCGGGAACGGACGCTTGGTGTGTGTGTGTGCGTGGCGGTCCGACATGAACTCCACCCGACGTTACGGCAGGGTCTGTGCTTTCCTCCTCGTATAACTCCATTCTTCATTTTTTATTTCTTCCTCCGTCTTCCTTCCTTCCCTTTCTTCCCTCTTTCTCTGCCTCTTCACTTGAATCTCTCTCTTTTATCTTGTATCTAAACGCATGATTTGGATCGCTCCTCCCAAGGACAACTCCACTGCCATGAGTGTGGACGAACCTGAAGCGCCATCGCGCCATCCCGTTCGAGATGAGGAGGAGGAGGTTGAGTTTGAAGACGACTCGAGTGACACCGAGGACGACGATGCAGTACCTCAAGTGCAACCTAAAGGCATGTCCACCTTCTCGTCCTCTTCGCCTTCGTCGTCGTCGTCGTCGCCCAACACGTCCTCGGCAACCCCGTCATCCGCCGCGCCTGGGCCACCGCAAGCTCTCTTCCTCAACTTCACATCCGACCTCCTCCCGCAGAACAAAAAGAAGGCCAAACCCAAGCGCAAAGCGGCCTACAAGGTCAACGGAGTCAATATCCTCAACAGGTATATCTTCGTCGAGAAACGTGTTAGAGATGAATGCTGACGCTGAATGCAATTGCTGATGACTATCCAGAAATAACCTCGACTCCAAGACGGCGATTGAACGCATTCAACGACGACGGGAAAACCATAACCATGTCGAACGTCGCCGTCGCGACGTGATCAACAACACCATCCTCGAGATTGCCAAAGTGGTACCGAACGCGGCGCAGCCAGGCCAAAAACCCAATAAGGGCAACGTCCTCAAACTCGCGCTTGATTATATCCAGGTACGCTACTTCCTTTTTTTTTTTTTTTCCACATACAGGACAAATGAAATCTTATCTCTGTGGAATGTGATAGGCTCTGCAGCAGGAAAATGATAAGCTGAAACATCTATTGGAGGAATCCCCTTACCACCTCCAGCACCACCCACACACTCATCCACACCCGCACACACATCCACATCCACATCCTCATGCTCCTCCCTCGTCAAGAGAGCAGGGTGCTAGGACCACCCCCCAGACGAATGCCTCCAGTGCGAGTAGTGGAATAACTCCGTCTCCGTCCGCACCGACATCTCCGGCTGTTCGGCTTTTCGAGCACAGAAGCGCATCAGTACCTTCCTCGCCCAAGGATGGTTTGCCCGCACCTGGAGGCATCATTGCACCTCTCTCCCTCCCACCCGCCTCCGCCTTCCAACAGTTTTTACCGAGTCCTCATCATGCACACCATCCGCACCGTCATCCCGCTTCCCCTGCTGGTGTCACCACCCCGCCTGCTGTCTCGCAACAGACACAATCCACTTATAAACCACTTCGTCCTATTATGCCCGCGCCACAGCAGCAACCACAACCCCATCATCAGCAACCGCAACAGCCACCACAAACACAAACACAACCGGCACACCATTTCCCTCCTCACCCTGCGCATCACCCATACCATCCTACTACCACACCTACTCTGCATCATCCTCATCCCCATCCATCACCTTCGCTTCTGCCCTCGCCCGCATCTACCCACACGTCTCCTAACCATCCAGCATCCCATTCGCCCTGGCTGCCCCCTCAGCGTATGACCAAATACGAAAAGGTGTACGGCAACCCCTGCCGTTATTGACTTTTTGACGCCGCTCATGGCTTTTGTCCTTCTTTTTGCATACTAATAATAACCCCAATAAAGCAAGCACGCATTTTTGAAATGTTTCTATTATTTATATAAGCGGTATGTGTACAACAGATGAAGAAAGGAAAAGCAAATCTTTTATACAGAAGGAAGGTTCATGGCCGAGCGGAAACCTCGGATTTTTTTACACTCTTCCCGGAGGTTGTGGGCGCGCGGCGAGTCCCACGCGTCAGTGGCGATGAAGTTGCGCGCATAACGGAGGCACAGCTCCTCTCTAAAGTTGCTGTAGAGCTTGCGATTGTACTGGCGTTCCTTCCTTCGCGTTTCCTCGGGGTATTGGTGGGTTTGATGGATGAGGAAGTCGTTGGGGAGGACCCAGTAGTCGATGCCGGACAGGTAAATCTCGTACAGACAGGCGGCCTTGTTGGCGCCGTAGCCAATGAAGCGCTCGTCGCACCAGGGCGTGCCTTCGCGCTTGTAGATGATGTAGGGCTCGTACGAGAAATTGTAGTCCTCGACTGGGTACAGCGTGTCGCTCTCGTACCACCGGGTGTAATTGGTCGATCCGTGGCCTTTGAGCCAGGATTTGTGGAACATGTCGAGACGGCCCGATTCAACCTCCTCCAGCAGGCCGTCCTTGTGTGTCGGGAACGTGTGCCAATCCTGGCCGTCCGGGCCATGCACGTATTCAAAGGCAGGTACCACAAGTGCTGCAGTGCCCGACGCCAGCATCGCCATCGCTTCCGGGCTGCGACGGATCGTATCCCGAAAGTTGGTGCACAGGTGGAAATCGACGTCGAGCATCATGATGTAGTCAGTGCGGGCAAAGAACTTGGCTACGTTCCGCCACATGTTGAACTGGCGGTCAAAGGGATCCAGGATCAGGTGAATGTCCACATAATCCTGCATGTCTGGGTTGCTTGCATACACCTCATGCAGCTCGTTCAGCACCTCTTCCTGCGTCTCGTCGTCATTCACATGAATCGCAGCCGAAATCGGTCCTACCCAGACGGCATGTTAATACAACCATCCTGTTCTGAACAAGAACACAAGGAGGTAAGTAGTTACCTCGGTAATGGCTGGCCAGACGGCTGAGAACCGGGAAGCGATTCCGTGTGACCAATGTGGAGAGCGTAATGTCATCAGTCTCGAATAGAGCCTGGCCGCGGCGGTAATAAGGCGTCAGATTGGACGGGCCTAATGAGTCCGCAAACACCTTGGACAGGACATATCCTTCACGCATTGGCTGAGCAGGACCTGACAACGGATGGTTTCAGTTTGGGTTCACTTCGTTTCCTTTTTTTTTTTTCGTTTTCGCCTTTGTGATACGCACCTTCTTCACTCGTCCAGACAACGGTATGGCCCGCAGCTTTCTTTTCGACTGGCGGTTGTGCAGGCACTGAGGCGTCGACAGGGTCAGTTTCAGCTAGAGGCTGCTGCGGTCGCGGAATGACAAACTCGTCATCGGCACGAGGGTAAATGGGTGCTGGGTCCTGGTTGATGCTGGTCGAGTGGGACGAGTAAAAGTGGCGTGCGGTGAAAGCAAGCGATAAAACGGTGTATACTACGAGCAGATATTTCACGGCTCGAGCAAGCACTTGCGACAGTTCTAATCGCATAAGGGCAAAACAAATAGATACGACACACACAAACGATGCCCTCGGACAGAAAAAGGAAGAAAAGCAGGAAAAAAATAGAAGAGCTATAGAAGTGTAGAAGTAAAGAAAGAAAAGAAAAGAAAGAATATGATGCGAGCACAATAATATTATCTCATCCCATCCATTCATTCATTCATTCAAAAAAAAAAAAAAGGTTACAACGTCCGTCTCCCCCCGGCTGACTTTCTCGATATGTGAGTTCGTGCTGCTTTTTTTGGCCACACGGCCAAAAAAAAATCCCAACACAAACCGAAAAAAGAAGTGTTATGCCAAGTTTCGATCGTATGTGATCATGTTACCTACGACGCTTTTTTTGGATTTTTTTCTTTTTCATACGTATGCATGGCGTCTATACAAACTGTTATATTTTTTTCTTTATGCTGACTTCGGGTGAGATGTAACCCATGCAAGGGCAAGTGTGCATCGGCTTCTTTTTTCCCCTGGGGTTGCACGAAAGCAACCACGAAAAAAAAAATAATATTATTGATTGAATCCCGCCACGCTACGACGATCCCACACCAATATATTCCCGCAATGGGGAGGCCGCGACCTCTATTCGAAAAAGGTATAGCCTCTGCGAATGATTTGCATGTCATCGCATCATCATGAGCTTTGCCAAATTCGGCTGCTGATATTACATGTTTCTATGGTATTCAACCAGCAAAGAAAAAAGAAAAAATGGTAGTTGCTTGGCAACTCGGCATGAGACAAAGGAGATAGCCCCTATGTAATATGTTTGAATCTATAGTTTATATATCTACATACCTGATAGAAGGCCGGCCGAACCTTATCTCAAAGGCAACTTACAAGATGAGCAAGGGGATTATCTAAGCAATCCCATGGGTTACAATATCTTTTTTTTTTTTTTACCCGTTGTATCTAAAGGATGTTTCGGAACCGTAAAGAACGGAGCGGGCATACATGTCGCGTGTAGAAGGCGCGCTGCGCTGGTTTTTAAAATGTCCACGTTGCCCGCTGCTTGCTGCTGCTGTGCTGCTGTGCTGCTTGCTGCTTTCTTTTGTTTGCAAGTTTTACCTCCGCATTGGTCCATTGGCGAGACAAAGTTATTGAACCTAGGCGATAGATTCCCCCTAATGCCCAATGTCGCCCAATCAATGATCGCCCTGGCGCGTGATGGTTTTGGGAACTTTTTTTTTTTCGTGTATCGGGCTACAGTCTCTCCCCCTGCCTTCTTTGCCTTGGTTCCACTGTAGGTGTATATGTATGTGTCCGTTGATCCGATGTACCATCTTTCTCCGTACGTAGCACGCCAGAAAAGGGATTTCCTCTCTTTACTGCTTACATCAAAAGTCCGCCCATGAGAATCCGGGCCCCATGAGTATCCACAGACGGCAGAAACCCCTGCCCTGAACACGTATCAATGCACAAGCGGTGTGTTTGTCCGGGGCGGTTGCGCGAACGGGGCTCTTTGTATATGCACGATCTGTTCTGGCATTTTCTGCCCGATATATTTTGATTTTTCAACGCCTCGGATAAGAGCGCCGTGCCGTGCAGGCCGTAGAAGGAGTATCGTCGTTATCTTTACCATGAAGCTATTTTTTTTTCTCTAATCTTTCTCCTCGCGAACAGGCCAAACAAATGACGTGAGCAAACATCACCCGGAGTGTAGAACTTTAACTGTTATCAAAATATACGATCCTTGAATAGCTGCATGGCTTGTTTTGGGTAAACCCAAAAGATCATCCATCCTCCATGGTTTCGCGATAGGCCTGATGCCCGTCATTTTTGTTTACGGAAAACAAGCTTACGGCCTTTTTCCACTTAGTTTAACATGCTCAAACTCTATGCTACCCTCTATTTCGAAACATTGCATATGTTGCGTTATCTTTGGAAGCAAGTTGGAGAAGTGAACAGATATGTCAGCTCGGACGAATAGACGGACTAAACTCGGAATGGTACAATTTACTTCAAAGGGAACGTCTCACTGGAACCGCTATGTGGACAGATGATACATACTCTACGCGCGGGTATTTTTCCAAAGAGAGTGGTGATCACCTTTTTTGCGATGGTAGAAATTTACTGACTTTTTTTTCCGGCACACAGGCATTAGGCTATCATTGGCGTGTGAAACATAGCGTCGATCCTTTTCAAATGTCTATCGACATGACACACCCGTATTGTGTGTTACTAAAACATATTTATGAACGTAGCATCAATGCGATCCGTGCCGTACAACATATAGAAAAAGCCACCCTACTTACTTTGCATGTCTTTCACCATTAAATCCAAATTGCGTGAAACACAGTTGTGTGGCCCATACGTGTACATGGTTAGCGTATCGTCTTATCTTCCCGCCATCGAAATTCAATGCAAAATTCTACACTTGCATGAACGTGTCCTCGCTACGGGAGTTGCACGCTAATGTATCATTAGACGGGGGACTGCATCCATATCAGTGGGTGCAGCATGAGCTAAGATCACATGCAGAAGGCCCGTATTGCTCCATGGTATACCCTTTCTGCTTTGCGTTCAATAAAAGAATTAGATACTAAGGTTCACCGGATGATGTGTACAGATCATTTTCTGTCTGTCACACATGCTCTTCTTCTGGTAAGAGGTTGTGCGTCATCCGTACGTGCCCAGGCACAGTTGAAGAGGACTACACTGCTCCATTTGGGCCCCTTAGAGAGGTGAAATGATTGATAGATTATGCTTTAGTGAAGCCATGAAGAGCATTGTGAAGTGGAATGCAAACAGAAATTTAATTGGGCAGCGACAAAGCATGAGAATGGATGGCTTCCCCAGAAACGAGTTTCTGAACTTCACTTTTTGTGTGTATGTCACTACTCAAAGAATTGGTGAAGAATGCCCTCAGAAAAGTAGACGCCCACCGCCAGCAGTTCACCATTGCGTATCTCGATCACTGTGCACGACGGGCACTGGAGGATGAATCCACCTCGAGTGCATTTGCGTACGCGAGCCAGTTGATTGCGTACAACCATCAAGCACCGGAGGGCTACTGGCGCCTCGCCGACGTACACTTTGCCCAGCACGACTATGAGACCGCCTCGCGCCTGTATTACACTGCACTCGAGCTATCGGATTATAGTATTCTGAGCGAGATACAGCCCCGTCTCGACACCATCCGGCGCAAGCTCAGGAAGGTGAGCAACCCCTGGGCACTGCTGCCACGCGAGCTCGTCCACGCCATCTTTGAATACATGCCCGGCGCACGGGTGACCTGCATGGGCGTATGCCGTGCTTGGCGAAATCAGCTGTCGCATATGCTCATCTGGGACGATATGAGCCTGGTTCTCTCGGATCGCGTTGCAGAAGACTACGCACGCGACGGCTTGCCGCCCTACATCGCCCAACATACCCGCCGCCTGCAGATCGATACCATCATCACCCTACGCTTGACCACCGCGTTCCTTCTCCAGAAAGACCGGCCCTCCTTGGAACATCTCGGTAAGTCAGATGAAGCAGTCCGTTGACGCGTCAATTTACCTGCGTCTTGCTAGCCATCATGGATGCGTCCCAGCCGATGGAGGGCGAGGACCTCCACCTAGAATGGCCAGATCCGCCGGACATGGTGGAACTCGCCTCACAGCTGACCGTGCTCCACTTGCGCACGGACGCCATCCTTGATAACATACTACAGCTCTTTTTGGTGCATTGCCCTCAGCTCGTAGAACTTTCTGTACGCATGATCGACCGCATCACATTCGTGTCGGTCGGCACCTGGCAAGGGCCATACGGTCCCACCCATGGCCCTACCGCACTGACCTACCTCGACTGGTACAATCCGCTGGAGCTCGTCCAGGCCGATCCTAGCATATTCCTCGACCGCATACCCAAACTCCAGGCCATCCGCATCCATCACTATCCCTACCACCGCCCGATGGATGACTTTTTGCGACAGTTGCGCCAGAAATGCCCCGATTTCCAGCAGCTGGTTTTAGAGGTCGAGGAGGATGACGAGGACACGACCCCCTGGCCCCTCCGGCTGGAGGGCCCAGCGACGGGCGGCCTGCGCAGTATCGACATTGGCTACGACGTGATGCTGTCCGACGCGGCAAGGCAAGAGCTCGTCCTGGACGCAAGCGCGACTTTGGAGAACTTACGCCTGGGCGGCACACCGCTTGGCACGAGCAATGACACACGTGTCCATTTCCCTCGCCTCGCCACCCTCAGTCTTTCCTTTGACCCGCCCATCCTGCTGCGACCGCTCCCACAGACGCTTTTGGCGAGCTGCCCCCACCTCCAGGAACTCACGCTCTCCAGTCTGACACTGACTGCCCCGCTCATGCGCGCCTTTCTCCAACTGCACCAGCTCCACAAGCTCTCACTGACCTGGTGTCGGGGCGAGCCAGATTTTCTGAAACTGCTGGCAGATGGCGCGGCGGCGCAGGGCAAGGCGTGCGCATTGCGCGAGCTGGTCGTAAGCGACCGGTTCAACGGCCAGGGCATTCTCTTGTCCGACGCGTCGCTCCCTTCCCTCGGCCGCATGAGCACGCTCAAACGACTGTCACTCTTGGCACCTCTTGAGGAGAGCGGGTTGGATCAGCAAAGCTGGGCCCTCTTCTTGAACCACGCGGCTCAATCGCGCCTTACATCGCGCCTCGAGTCTTTGTGGGTGGACACAAGCGAGAGTACGATGGACGCTCTAGCGACGGCTTTCCGCAAAGGCGTCGTCAAGCGGTATCCGGACCGCACCTTTATGGTCATATAACGTTTTGATCACTTTCAACTTTATCTATGATATGTTTATGACCTGTGTACATTTATTACGTTTCATCATCACATTGCAAAACGCTTTCAAGCCTGAACTGGCGATAAGAAAAGTTGTACATAAAACACGCCATACTTTTGCGTTTTACGAAGCATTTTTAACATTCACGCATTCGACTGCTATCCTTTTGTGCCTGGGCTGTCAAGATCTCTTCTTCGAAAATGCTATTTTCTTTTGACTTTTGCTTTTTGAAGTAGTTGAATTTATCTGGGACCGGCAGGGAATTTGACATGCAGCTGCAGGACCCACAGCAAGCGCGCACGGACATCGCCTGTCTCGCATACCAATACAATATATATACTCCTGATCTTAGCCATGTAGGCCTTGTGCCAATTTCCCTGACAGTTTTGCTAACATTTTTGGCCAACATCTTGCGATCAGTCGATCACCTCAGTTGGATAGAAAAGTGAGCAATCCACCGTCAGATCAGCTTAGGTGCTTGTTGCTTATCAACGCCTTTTCTTTCAAAGAAACGGCTGTTATATGGACATAGATCAGAGCACCAGGGAGTATCTCGTAGATAGGAGAGAAAGATAGAGAGAGGAAGTTGATGTTTATGCATGCGATTGTGTATTTATACAGTGTAGTTAGATAGATAGATATAGATAGCTGAGTACAGCAATGAGAGTATGATTCTATTAGTCCTTCTTCTGCTTCTCCTTCTCCAGCTCCAGTTCGCGCTTCTCTTTCTCGACCGTTTCGTGGGTCACCTGGGGAACAGCACGGCCCAGAAGAGACTTTTCGATCGGTTCAAAGATGCGCTCGACGGCGTATTCGACAGGGTGGTCAAAGATGAAGGGCAAGAAGGGCACGATGCCGAGACCCATCACGGTGGGACCCCAGCCTTTGATCTTTGGGTTCTTGACCGAGGCAAAGACGTGGCGCGCACTGTACTTGACGATGCTGTGAATAGTAAACATGGGCAGGGCCATCGACGCCACCGACTGGAACACCGCACGCTTCACCATGGCGGCACCGATGACCTGGTTGTCCAGTCCGGCTTGCTTGGCCTTGTAGCCTTCGTAGGACACGTCGAGGGTCAGATACGCCCAGCTGATGCCGTACGCGCCCTTGACCACCCACGGCGACACGATCGGCCGGAACGCTTCGCCGACGTCCGAGGTGTATGCCAGATACCGAGACGAGGCCACCAGCGCCGTCCGCAGCCGAGACGCATACGCGAGATAACGTGCGTTCGTCTCGATCGAGTCTACATCGCCATGCTGGACATGCGACAGCAGTGACTCCTTGTGTTTCCGGTCGTCCTCGCTCATTCTGGTTTATAGAAGAAAGAAAAAAGTAAAAAAAAAAAAAAAAAAAAAAAAAAAAAAAAAAAAAAGAAAAGGCGGTATAAGAAGTCTTGAAAAGAAAGAAAGAAAGAAAAAAAAAAGGGAAAGATGCGGATAGGACAATAGCCGTGGGCTGGCCCGGGCGAGCTGGGAAATATTAGGCGGGTTCGATCGGCTGTTTGGATTTGCCGACCATGTTTGATTCATCTTCCTTCCCTTTTTGTCCCCCTTCCGTCCCGGGCCGGCGCAGTTCGGTGCACTTGCTGTATCAGAATGTATGCACTGCCACGCGTCCACCTTTCTATATTGGGCCCATCATCATGAAGATGCAAAATAAGAACAAGATGTGCTTGTTGAACGGCTCGTCATGTACATTTATAGAGAATGAGTCAGCAAAAGAATGGATGTCTTTTGCATAACGACCTATTATACATATTCAGCGTTCCCATCTGTATCAGCATGGACATATCGGGAAAATAACACGCCTCTCCTGTTGATCGGTGCATGTGCTGTATTTTGGTTCAACCCAGACTTACGGTCCCAGCCCTCCTAATGATGTAATCCTGTCAAAATGGTTGCCCACGTAACACGCTCCAATATGCAGTGCTGATCAGTCCATCTCTTTTTCCTTATACAAGTTGTCTCTGTCTGTATTAGTGTCTATTCATTGTAAATCAACCAGAGCCTTCTATAGAACCTCAAACAAGAACTTGTTTGTACTTGTATATACAGACTTGATATGTACAACTTGGCTTCTCGATTGGATTTGTATCTTTTGTACGCTTTGAGTACCTGCCCCGTCGCCTTGCCCAGGTAGGGAGACCAAGTACTGTGTACGCTTTTTGTTATAAGATACACGACTGCTGTTGGTGATAGAACATGAGGGGATGCTCAGATCACAAACAATTACAAAGTACCAATAAGAGCAAGCAAGAAACAAACGTAAAATATATGCCGTTTGCAAGTTTCGGTTGCGATCGTCTCGATTTGAAACTTTGTGTTGCCCACCATGCACACATGACCAGTGGAATTTCAGGTGCCACCCACTCCATTTCGCCTCGAATCCACAGACCACTTTTTTGTTTTCTACTTTTAATCTTTTTTGCATGGCGATTGTCATGGATTTCGAAGACGAGTTCAACTTCTTTCAGACAATGACGACCGCACCTGCGCGGTTCCCGCAGGAGACCCTGACCGACGTCCAAGTAAGCTTCGACGATGGTTGATAGAGATCTCGTTAAACAAACACGCCCAATGTCTGGAAGGGTCGACCTGTCAATGTCACGCAGCTCACAGAGGAGTACCGTGTCATTGTGGTCACATTAAAAAGCACCGAGTGCCCAGTGTGTCCTCAGTTCCTTCGCATCCTCAACTTGTATGGCCTTGACCCAGACGAGAACCGGATTATCGACCCATTCACGCACCACGTCATGGAGATAAGTCCTGACCGCAAAAAGGTCCAGTCCATCTCGCACGTGTGAAACTGGATAGAGGCGACTCATGCTCCTGTAGTTCTTTCGACTCTTGCTCAAGAAGGACGCCTACTACATTGTGGTGTGCCCCGGACCCACGCAAGACGTGGCCGACATCCAGCGCAAGATACCCTTCCCTTACCCCTTCATCGCAGGCGACCAGGCCATGGCCCTCGGTGACGCGCTCAAGCTGCGCATGTCCGATACCGAGCTGTGGCCGGCCGTGCTGGAGATATTCAAGGACTCACTCATGACAGAGCGCGTCTCGGTCGGCCGCGCCCCGGGCAGCTACTACCAACACGATCTCCTCAAGACATTGATGTTCGAGCGCTGCCGCCTCGAGATGCGCGGCGTCGAGGCCATCGCCGAGGCGCGCAATCTCATCGATCTCCTCCGCCGACGCATCAACAACTTTTGCCAGGGCCGCCTCGGCAACGACGCGCGCAGCCGTAGCCTCAAACTCGCCCTATCCGGGCCTGCGTCGCCCATTCCTCTTCAAGAAGACCAGCCGCCGCCCTCGCGGGAGGAACGGCCGCTGTCGCCATGGCAGACGCTGCCCCCCGAAGTAATCGAGCTCGTGGTCTCATGTGCGCCTACCACCCAAGGCCTCGTCCGCATGGCCCGCATCAGTCGCGCTTTCTATATCGCGGCCATCCAGGTTCTCATGGAGCGGCTACGCGCCGGTACCGCCACGCTACGCGGTGCCCTCCCCCAGAAAGACGGCCAGGTGATCTCCGACGAGGACGAGGCCGTCAGCTATCACCTCGATCGGTGGCACGAAGACCCAGAGGGCGTGGGCTATAGACATCTGGCCCGTCGCGTCGAGAATCTGAAGCGCCTCGTTAATGAGGTCAGCCGGTGGTCGCGCCACTGGAACCAGCGTACCAAAAAGGTCCGTGCACCCATCATTCTGCAGGAGTACGCCCGCTGATATATAGACACGTCCAAAGATACATGATACATCTACTCTACTCTATTCTATTCCATGATAAACACGCCCTCCCCCTTCCTGCCTTTCCTCGCCTCTGTATATATATAAACTGCTTTCTTGTTCGCGTTTTTGCTTCTATCTTTCTGTATATTACCGTGTTTTTATTGTGCGGCTTTTTCTCAATTGTTTTTCTTATGGGTACATGTGACGGGATGCAGATGAGCGAAATTATTTGCGTGCGTTGCGAGTGAGAGCGGCGTGCTCGTCGTCGTCAATACTATAAAAAAAGGGTCAATGTCATGGCAGCACATACACACGTATATTCCATGCCACCACTTACTCATCCTCCTCCTCGTCCTCCTCGTCATGCTGTTGCTGTCGCTGTTGCTGCTGTGTGTGGTGCTGCGGACGCTCTTCATAGCGTGGTGGAGGACTGTTCTGGCTGTGGCTGCTCGCCCCGACTGGAGCATAGCCCCCACTGGTCTGTGATACATCGTTGCGCTGGCCCGCCGCGCTCACCAGCTTGACCTTGTCCCGCTCGTCGTCGCTCAGATCATCATCGCCCACCTCAAAGATGGCGGTCTCGTCGCCCAGGTTGTGTTCGCCCTGGCCGAGACCCTCGGCACGGCGTAACCGATTCTCAAGGTCAATCGCCTCGTCTTCGTCTTGGCTGATCTGCATCAGGCCGTAGCGCTGATTGTTGTTGGTCGGGCGCCACAAGATGATGATGACGAGGAACACGATAAAATACAGCAGATTCAGAAGGCCGTCGAGCATGACCCAGCGCCACTTCCAGCTGTGTGCAGCCCAATCCATCTCGTTGCGGTCCGAGAAGGCAAACATGTTGAGGATAAAGATGACGATCACCATAATCACCGAAAATAAAAGCAGGCGCTGCAGGCGCTTGTACATGCGCACCTTTTCATGCTGGTGGCGCGTCTCCAGGTACGACATGGTGAGTGCCAGCGAGCTAAACGTCCAGACGTAGAAGGCCGACATCGTCATGGCGAGCGGAAACACGACCAGGAGGACCAAAAAGCCGGCTGTCTCGGGCGACAGGAGCGTCACACCCAGCGAGTACACGACGCCAAACGCAAAATGGACCAACGCCAGGATGACGCATTTCTTCATGGTGGAGCCGAGGCTGGGCCTAACGAAATAATAATAACAACAAAACCCCATCCGTAAGTGATCCATTCGGTGTTATCCGTCCACGCCAGAAACTTACTTGACAACACTGTAGCCCATGCACACGACAAGTAGCATAAAGAAGGACATGCTAGGAAAACGCAAACAATGTCATTCCTTTTGTCCATCTTCCATATCCCTCTTCTCCTTTTTTTTTTTTTTTTTTTTTTTTTTTTCTTTTTGCTTACCTGTTCCGGCCAGCATTCAGCAGGGCGACCAGCGTGAGGAGTCCGTATGCTACATGAGTAAAAAGACCGCAAAGATCAATCGGAGGCTGCCACGTGTGTCAATGTTTCACCTGGTACGGTACTTACAAGGTGAGCCGGTCTGGTTATAGGCCTCCCAGAATCCCCAGTTGATGGCCATCTCGACCGTGAGGAAGAAGATGGTGCCCGACAAAAAGTGCTGCACGGGCAGGATATCGTCCCAGTAGCGCCATGATTGGATGCCCCAAAACAGACCCACCGCGAGATACAGCAGGGCAAAGATGCCGTAAAACTACAAAAAAAAAAAAAAAAAAAGAATAACAATGGCAAAGAACAGTAACGTCCATGTATCAGTCTCTGGAGTCAACCCGGCTGTGTATTGTATATGTTGTGTATAGGTTCCCTTACCAGGAGCTTGGGATAGTCCGAGGCAGGAAGCTCGCCATAGGGATGACGCCACTCGATATAGGCATTAAACGAAGCGGTGGTGTCGTTCTCGAGGTTCGCAGGCATGATCGCAACGCAGTAGTAACCGGTTTGCTCTACCTTGTAGAGTGAGATACTCGGTTCATTGCCCGCCTTGAGGTCGAGCGCATCCGTGAAAAGCGAGTTGTTCTTGTTGCCCTCGTCAGGGTGCACGATAAACTCGCCATATTGGGACGTATCGCACAGCTTGGCCGAGAGTGCTTCTTCGTCGCAGATATATTGGATCTATGTATGTGACAGACAGGGTAAGCGTAAGACCACAAAGGAACACACACTACGCTCTCTGAAGCGAGTGCTTCTCGGTCGTTACCTTGTAGGTCTGGTTGTTGAACGCGCCAATCTGGTCAAAGTCTTGCCATTCATAAATGAGCAGGGCTGTCTTGCCTTGCGAGGACGGATCGAATGTTACTGCGAAGAAAAAAAAAAAAAAAGGGAGAGAGAGAGAGACAGGGAGGGAGTTTTCTCGACAACAAAATAAAAAAGAAGGTATACCCAAATACCTTTGATGAATGGGTCAATGCCACCGGGAATGGAGTCTTTGCTCCAAATGCCGGAACATGTCGTGGTGTAATAGTCGTCGCTCGTCTAAATAGGATTATCAAGATAAGCAAAAGGGTGTCCAAGTCGGCATAAAAGGTAAGAAGAACGAGAGAAAGTAAGAGAGAGAGAGAGAGTATTACGAGTTGGGTTTGTTCTGCCGCGACGAGGAGAGAACAGAGCAGGAAGGCGAGCCAGCTAACCAGGATTCGCCCACTCGGTGGCATGACAAACGAGAAACGAAAAGAAGGTCGAACAGGAATATAATAGGAAGAACGGCAAAGTCTTGGCTTTTCGTGTGCGCGTGTCTCTGGCTGCCCGCGCGACTATCATTATCATTGGCTGGCGGGCGGGCTTTTTCGCGCGCTTGCGCTAATTATCTTTTGGCTCGTAGCATATGATATCACCCCCTTCTGTCTTCTTTTTTATTAGACACGTCCAGCAGAGCTGGAACTAAAAAGATCACTACACTGCTCCAAAAGTACAACACACACGACAAATGATAAATAGAATAATGTCAATGCGAAAAAAGAATGAGCAATGTTATTTTTCCTTTTTGGTGTTTGCTTTCTGCGGATGGGGATGTGTATGATGGTAGGTGATAGTGTGGGTGATAGTAATATACACTTATTCCTGCTTGACCTCTGCGGCCGCAGCGGTATCGGCCTTCACAGGTTCCGAGACCTTCTCTTCCTCGGTGGCAGCGCTGTCCACTCGCTCTTCTGCCTTCACAGGCACTGCCTCATCATCCAACTTGACCTTCTTGTCTGCATCACTTTCCTCGCTCTTCTCTGCCTTGCGCTTGGAGCCCTGGCGTCGCAGCTCGCAGGCCTCCTTGTATTGCTCAGCTGTACATAAGCATTAGTCTCATGTGACCCGTTTTTAATGAGACACACATACCGTTGGATCGCTTCATATTCTTGCCCAGGGCCTTCATGTCAAGCTTGCCGCGCACGAAAACGTAGCCCTCGTTTTCAGACTTTTCATAGACAGCGAAGATCTTGCCATTGGCCTTCTTGGCCGTCTCTTCGGCGGTGGACCGGTTGATATCCTTGTAGTGAAGCGCAGACTCCTTGTCTTGTTCAAAGGCGTTGAAGAGCTTCTTGTTCTTTGGCTTCTTTCGGTCCGGGTCGTCCTGGTTCTTGAACTGCTTCCTGTACAAAAAAAAAAAAAAAAAGAGTCAGAAAAACCCCCATCTATGGCTCGCTCGATTTACTTGCTTTGTCATGACGTTGACGTTCTTGCCTCTGAACTCGACCTGGTTCTTCTTGGCGGCATTGACGGCCATGTCCTCCGTCTCAAAGGTGACGTAGGCGCTGTTCAGGAACTTGTAGGGCTTGTCATCCTCCTTGCGCAGACGGATGCCGATCACTTTGCCAAACTGGTTGAAGGTCTCCTCGAGATCATCCAGCAGCTTGAACTGGGCCTCGACGTTCTCATAGTCCTCCAAGCCGTCCTATCGTCATAGCACATGACACAGTCCATGAATTCTTGCACTCGCAGAACAGGAGTTTGGGGGGGGGGTGTTGGTGCCTTACCACATAGATGGTACGGTAGAAGAAATTTTGCTTGACCAGCTTCGACTGGCGACGGATCTGGTTCTTGTCGTTGATCTCGAGATCGTTCAAGGGCTCAGCCTTGAGCGCAGCCAGCACCTTGTCAAAATCAGGGCAAATCATTTGCATGCGCTTGAAGCTGGCGATCGTCTGGATCGAGATCCCTATACCCTCTGGTAAGAGGACCATTCTGGCAGACACGCGCGTTCCATTCACTTGTTCACTTACAGCCCCTGTTCTTCCGGGTCTCGCAGTACAGGAAGCGATCGAAGGGCAGGTTAATGTCGCTAAAGTAGTAAGCAACCTGCTTGCGGATCTTTTGGTCGACGGGATCCATAATGACTTGATAGAAAGAGAGGGAAAGCTTTTTTTTTTCTTCTTGTGCTTCGCCTCAAGAATAATTTTTTCTTTTTTTTTTGACTTTCTGGTCGGGCAATCAAAAGAAAAGAAAAAAGCATTGAAATGCCCAGGTGACTGAATTGGTCAATTGTTCAAAGGAACTTGGGTGGATTAAACGCGAGGCAGAGAAAGACAAGTGCACAGCTCACCAATCGTATGGGCTTCTTTCTGCTTTTCTTATTGACAGCAACCAGCTCAATCCTTTGCGCAAGTCTGTGCCGTGCATAAAGACGTGTTCATCCGGCAGGCCCTTGCATATACAGTACAGTACATACAGTACCCGCTCGATAACTCGATGTTTCCCTAAGTCGATCACTATCGTTGCAGCCGAATCGAGTTAAGCAGAGGTAATTCGATAAGTCGATAATTCGATTTTCGATCAACCCCCATCCAAACAATCCGTCAAAGGTTCAATATGACATGTCAGCCGATTGTATTTAAACAAGCGACCTGCAATAGCCAGGAACGATGATTTGTTTTGCTTAGAATTGAGATGCTGCTCATATGTCAAAGGCTTTATCTTGGTGTAAAAGATGATGGAGTCTCGCGTGAGTGGCATATTGTTCTTCTCTATTTCATCGACGCATGCGAACAAAACGTCTTCCATTTTTGGTACAACGGGCTGTATTCTTCCTTCGTCAACGGCGGGAGCTGGAGTTGATTGTACGGAGACGTCATACTCTGATGCTCTCGGCACATAGCTAATTTTTGGTGGTTAGTAAGTCATCGCGTTTTGTTATGGAGAAAAGCTGGCGAAAAAGATGAGAAAAATGTCCATAAACTGTAGCAGCGCTACGCATACATATGTATCATAGACTATACCGGAAAGCTAGACTGACTGTTGAATATATATATGTGTATTACGCCATGCACAACAGTAGTACAATTGTTGTGTTGTCAGAAGGAAGCCATGGTAGCTAAAAGTGCCTGTGCGTTGCGTGAGAAATTAGCCAATCAGAATGCACCAACGGCGTAAAACGCGTAGAATCAAAAAATATTAACTGCGGCATGAAAAATAGAAGTTCACTTCACCCTTTTTTCTGCTTTTACAGCACATTGCTTTACGATGACTCGACCCAAGCGATCTTTCGATGAACCTTACGAGCACCCTTCCTACACACGATTCAGCAAGCGACGTAAAGCCTCCACCAGAGATCGCTCTGCTGCAGTCCGTGTTGCCGAGCCCACCGCGGCCGCCACCCTTCCCGGGCAGGCAGGGCACAAGCGCCCCGAACCCGACGTCGATGCGGAGAGCCTGGAAAGCGAGGAGCCTGAAGGTGTTGAAGGAGAAGCGAAGATCCAGAAGGTGACTATGGCGCTTGCTGAGAAGGAGAAGGAGAAGGAGACGCGTACGCTTGAGTGGTTGGCTGCGCAGGAAGAATCTCTGTCCGGTGAAGAACGTGACACGAGAGAAGGAGAAGAGGAGAAGGGAGAGCAGGTAGAAGAGCTGAAGACGGCGGTGGAGGATGCTGACTCCACCCAAGATCTTGCGGCTAATGAGGACGAAGATGCATCCTCAGTTGCGAGCTATCAGTCGGAGATGTGGCAATCCGACGGTGAAACCGATGGAGAAGAAGGAGAAGAAGGAGAGGAAGTAGAAGTAGAAGACTGTGCTGGGGATGGCAATTCTGAAGTTGAAAAGGAGAACAAGAGCATTGCGGATGGCGCGCTTGACGACGCGGACGAGCTGCGCAAGAAGTACTTTGCGCTCGTCAAGGAGGCCAAGAAGATGGACGAGAAGCTGTTCGGTGAGCAGAAGAGGAACGGGAGACATGCCATCGCGCTTCAGAAGGAGAAGAGGAAGCTGCGTCACGCTAAAAGGAAGCTGAAGAGCCTCCAGAGAGAGCAGCAGCCGCAGCAGTCGAGGTCTCCCTCCTCTTCTCGCTTGCTGTCCCCATCCTCCTCCCGCTCCTGCTCACCCGCTGCCCCCACCTCACCACTGTCGCGCCCACCGCTGGGCAGCCCATAAGGTACGTTTTTTGTCGTCTCCACTAGTTGTATTTGACACAGTAGTATTCTAATGACCTTTTCTCTCTAAAGCTCCCGTGGGTTTTGCCTGGGACAGCACGCGGCGAGGTGATCCGTCTACACGATTGCTATGGCAGTGCACATGATGCAGTCGCCCAAGCCAAACCATCAAGCCGAGCTGCTTCAAACCGAGTTCGGCACGAGTTCGGCAACCCTTCGATCGAGGTGGCCGACTCTCTCGCACCCACGGAACTGCCTTCGATCCGGATTGGTACCCCCAAAGACAGTCAATGTAACCGAACAGGATCCGTTCCAAGCTATGGATGGTCTACCAAAATGCCACGAGTGACACCAAGTGGGCGCGCGAGAAAACCCTCTATGAACCCAAGCGTCACGACTGCGACCCCGAAGGACGCAAGCACCATTGCAACAGTAGCGTCATTGTCGAGCGCTGCAAGATCGACGACGACAGTGCCATGATATACACCCACCCGCCATCTTGGACCACCATAAATATGCGTGGCAGATCTACCTCCAGACGAGCGACAGCCTCGACGAGTTGACACCGCGCATGACGATGCATTTCTGCTGGCGTGCCTTCAACGATACGCCGATTACGAGCCATGTAGCCAGGTGTGCCGAGGGGGAGAAGCGTGCCTGGGACTTGTACGGTTGTTTCTTCTCCGAGTATCCACATCCACATCCCAGACCAGCTAAAAGTGCGTGACTTCCGGTCCGATATCCTCTGCCTCTCCGCTTTCCGTCCTGAGCAACGCGAATCCGCCCGGTTCACCAAGACCTTGAGCGTGTATTCTCTCCTGGGGCGTCTCAAGTTGCATTCCGTGCTGTACGACGACCAGATCCTCGCACTCATCCTATGCCTGCTCTTGCTCGAATGCAAGGGCGCGCTTACCCACATCCTCCGTATCTGCCGCACCGCCCTGGACGTCTGGTCACAAGAAAGAAAACGATGCCGACCAGGTGACAGGCGAGATCGTCCTTTTCGCGCTGCTCGTTATCTACAGCCAGGCAGGCGACATGGCAACGTTCCGACGGGTTGCTCAAACCCCATCCTGGATGTCACGGTGCCTTACTTGCTCCGTGCTGGCGATCATCCAGACCTTCCACGACCCGCATTTACAGTGACAACGAAGTCGAAGGTATCAGCAGTAGCCTTATTCCACCCGAGTTTCTCATCATGCGGACGCCGCCCCGAATGTCACCCCATCGCCTGGAGCTTAAGCTCGGTCAATCGATCATGTTTCTATGCAACATCAGTCTCAAGGAAGGTCTTCGCAACAGAACTAGGCTGATACGTCATCGATTCAAGCGCTACATAAAGGGGCGAACCGCGTATTTTTGGTACCGCGAAGCCGTGATCACTATCTTGTGCGCATGAAATTAGTGAGAGTGGCACCGTCCTCTCCAAATATGCGCTGGACGAGTAGTGTCTGGGTGGTGCTCTAGGGAAAACAGATCCTACTGCTGCCTGCTGAAAATCTGTACGCAATGCTACAGCCAGCAGAAATCAAGATTCCGGATACCGTGTAGACATTATTACATCGCGTCACCGATATAGCGAAGGCCCTGACCGTCACAACATGTCTTTGATCGGCCGTGTCTATGCACCACGGGTCCACAGATTATCAAGAATCGGCGAACGCCCGCCACACCCATGACCGTGCTACAAGGGCTATTTACCATGCCAAATGATCGGAAACGACCAGGTCATTGGCCACCTTTGCTTATTCCCTCTGTTCATGTCCCCATTCTTCGTTATTCGCGTCCAACCTAGTTGGGGGGGGGGGAAGTCAATGGTATCGAAACACGTACACAAAGAACCACAAGGTACAGAAGTATACAGTTGTTCGAACTTCCAATCAAACCAGAATTGATCGTCGATCAAATAAACAGATACTTTCCTGATTTTTTTTTGACGCTCATCATGCCAACAAAGGATACTGCTTTTTTCCATTTCTATTTTTTTGGAGTGCCATTTCATTCTTTCTGTGCGTGTGCAAGTATATCTTATGTACAAGGCAAAATGGAGATAGGTGGAAACAGGGATATATGGACATTGAATAATCGAATAGAATAGGAGCGTGGGGTAGGGTACATGGCTCTTTTCCCCTCGTACTATGTAGTACGAGGCTAAATTCAGCTCATTTCTGCCAGGTGGGCTTCCTTCAACGCAAGTTGTCTCTTGAGGTTCTCGACATAGCCCTCGAAACGTCTCTGTCAAAACATGGATGTGTGAGTCATAGAGGTACAGCATCCCATGAACACCTTGTTACCTTCAAGATCTGGTTAGGCGCGGTAAGGGCATCGCGTTCCTTGCGCTGGATAGCTTGCTGAATCTCCAAAATTTCCTGCCGTTTTTGTTCTGCAGCAGGCAAAGAGGAAAATAAAAATAGAAATAAAAGCGTAAGTTTCTTGCGGGATAGCAGGACAAGAGACCAACGTACCTATCTCGTTGGAGGTGCCGGCCTCGTCTTCCTCCTCATTTTCTTCGTCTTCGCTTTCTTCCTCTTCGTCCTCGTCCTCGTTGTCTTCGTCGTCCTCGTCGTCCACGTCTTGGGTCAGCTCGCGGTCAATCGCAGCCGCCAAGTCTTCGTCGCTTTCGCTTTCCTCGCTCTCATCGATGTCGATATCTTGCGTGCCAATATCTGACTCGTTCTCCATCTCGGTCTCTCGGTCATCGAACACCTCTACATGCCCACCGCCCACGTATGAGCTCGCTATCCCACCCACGTCGCCTGCTGTTTCCTTACCGTATTGTACATCTTCTGCGGTTGCATCCACTTCGAGCAGCCGTTCGACCTCGCGTTCGACCTCCTCAATAGCCTATCGTTCCATTGAGTGAATAAAATAATATATGCGATCGCGCAAACTGTTACCCGCTTGGACAGCTTCTTTCGAAAACGGCGCTTGCGAACGTGCTTGAGAGGCGGGGTGAGACCATGGTTGAACGTATAAGGGTCGTTGGCGACGTTCATCTGTGCTGTGCTGTTGTGTGTGTTGTTTTCTTTCGATGCGTTTTCAATAAGGAGCATCTGTGGCAAGTGTGTGAGTCTGCCGCCACCCATGATGCACGGTACGCACGCTTCATTACCTGAGATATGTCGGCTACTTTGAAGAACTGCTTCTTATCGAGTGTCTTTTGTGATTCGATAATGGTGGGCAGGTCGACCAGCGTCGCATCGTATTTTTTGCCATCGGCGTAGAAGGCGCCTCGTCGACTGTCTTGCACAAGAATGAGTTCTCTGGGTTCAACCATCCATCAAGTATATGAAAGATTCAATCAACCTTTAAATTGCAGCTTGACATTGTCAGGGATTTCTCGCTTCCGCACGTTTTCTCTCAGCTGGTGGCAGAGTTCGGGATCGGTGACACGCAGGATCAAGTTTTCTTCGATCGCGGCGTCCGGTTCTTCTTCGTCGTCTGATCCGGCTGAAGGTGCGGCGGTGCCTCCTCCACTGCCCGTCGTCAATTTGATCTTGATCGTCTTGTCTTTGCCGTCCCCCTTCGAGACAGTTCGAACTCGCTTTTGCTTTTTCGGTTTCTCCACTGCACCGTTTTTTTCCATGGTTGTGGAAGTGTGTGTCAAATAAAAGAGAGAAAGAAAGTGGGAAGAAGTGAAATAACGGAATAAAAGACGCGGCAACAGAAAATCAAATTCGGTCATCCTTCGGTTTGCTCTCTTCAGATAAATTGGCCCAATGTCTTTTATTGAGGGCAAACTCAAGGGGTTTATTGCCACTGCTGCCACCGACTTTGACTCGACCCTCTCACAAGATCGTGCTATTCCAAGCGAGGAAGACGGTACACCCCGTGGCCACCAACTCGATGCTCTCCTGGCAGAGCACAAGACTCGTCGCGATGCTCTCTGGAAACGGCTCCATGAGGTGACCCATCTAATCTAATCTAAACTAGTCTTGTTTTGCAGTTAAAAAACAAAAACGGTCCGTCTCACGCGTGCATTAGCTAGAAGACGAAAAGAAAGCGAGAGGCCAGTTCCGTCTGGACGAGCAAAGATCAAACCTGCAGGAGAAGGTAAGACACAGTGTGCCTTGTGTTGTTGCTGCTGTGGTCAGTTGAGCTTGCTAACTTGATGATAGCAAGCTGCCATGACCCAGTTTGAGGATAGCGAGATGCGAAGACAAATGGATCATCAGCTCCAAGGTGCGAACCCCTGTGATACCGTGTTATATCCAAACTATCGTCTCACATGGCAACAGAAATCAACACGATCAAGCATCCCGAGAACGAAGTAGCCCAGCTCCAGGCAAAAGATCGCCTGGTCGCCACCGTCTCTCAGCTCAAGGACCTCAAGCGCCATCTGAGTCAAGAGCTCGCACACGCAAGAGAACGCCTCGCGCGTGAAGAAGCTGCTTTGGGCGAAAGCGAAGAACTCAAGAGTGTGCTCGAGACGAAATACGATCAGGTCGATTCTCCCGAGGCCATTCGCCAATTCGTCAGGTACGACAGTAGCAAGATAACAAGATAACAAGCAAGACATATGCCTTTCCTTCCTTCCTTCCTTCTTATGTTTATACCCATTTAGCCAAAATAAGGGAAAACGCGCCGTGATCCGTGCACGCCAAAACCAAGTCATGTCCGAACTGCGAGACTTCCTCGACATGTACTACCCGCCTCACCCTTGCCAGGTAAGAACAAAAGGACTAGGCATTTGAGCCACCTTGTTCATGTTCATCTTGTCCATCCCAGCCGGAAAAGCATAAGCGCGCCAACGTTGACAGCAGCGATGAAGAAGACGAGGAAGAAAGTGCGGAGGAGTTATGCGACCTAAAGTTCTTGGTCGAGGTAAGCAAAAAGTCTTGGTTTTTTTTTTTTTTAAAAAAAAAGTCGCAAAGCTTACCTTACTTGTGCTTAGGATTTGATCAACGCTGCCGTTCTCGCTCCAGAAAACCCTTACATTGATCTCGTGCCAGGTAGCTACTGGCCGCCCTACATTGAAACGCTTGTCAAAGCCAATATTGCCCAGCGAGACCCAGAAGATAGTCTCAAGATCCGCCTGTGCGACTTCCGCGTCAACTGGGATAACGATCCATCATGAACACCTCATTCTCTTTTCCCATGTCACATTTTGTATATATACGCTACCGTAATATAGTCTTCTTTCTGCATAACACTCGTCGGGTGAAGAGTCAAGGCGAATGGAAGTGAAACTATTGGAGCCACCGCGTCTAAAGAGTAGGACAACCATAACTTAAGCTATTCAAATCACCATACTTGCTCATCATATCTCGTATGTTGTGGTTTGGATGAAAGCAAGAACGTATGTACCGTACATTCAGGTTTTATAGTGAGACTCATATATCATACACTCTTCCTCTACGATAACGAAGGGGATAACTGTTATTGGAGCAGCGGCCCTTGTGCAACTATTTTTAGTGCAAAGCACAGACCACATCATCTCTACATTTTACATGCCATGGATAGATCGTTGAAATAATCATACAAATGCGCAGTGTAATATATTTCACAAAACATTATTCTCTATGCCACTTTTCTGACTCTTTACTCCTTGTTTATATGTGTGCAAACATGAGTAAGACGCACAGCAACACAAAGTTTACTTTTAAGGCACAGTAGTCAAACGGCGTTACATGAGTAACCCAACAGTGACGTGTGTCATAGAACTCATTGCAATATCTATGTCTTAATGTCGCTGCTGCTTCTCTTTTCACTTCTCTGTTTTTTCACACATCTGGCGCAGCCCTCATACCTCATGCTCAGATTCACTGGGATGGTATACTTGCTGCCTGGGGGTGAAAAGACATTTTATCAGTGAGACGCATCATTGGCTACAGATACTTGGGCAACGGACTATCATTTGACTAGTAGATGATTTCGAGGTACTCAACCTGGATTAAGTGATAGAAAGGATCCCTTGCTGATTTTCAAGGATAGTCAAGCTAAAACAGCACCACAATCAGACATGTCCTCAATGTTCAAATCTACAGTACTTACACTTTCGCAAAAGCACGAAGTATTTCCCGTCTATCACGCCAGAAGGGAGTATTCTTCAATGTATGGATGCAATCCTGTGCGGGATCGAATCCTCGGCGGACCGTCAACTGAAAGAGACAGTCTCTATTTAATACTTGGATTGCGCAAGCAAGAAGTAGCTTATCTCAGACAAGACTTTCCATGTGGATCTGACCCGCCCTTCCAGAGGTGGGATGGTTACGACATGTATGTCCATGAGTGAAGCCTTTAAATCATGCCAGAGGTGCGGTTGAAAAAGCTTTGATTGACCCTTTTCATGAAGCTCACCAAGATCCACCGTGGATGACATACCAGAGCTGCCACGGAAATAAAACGACTCAATTTTATCAATTCTCCTCATCATTATCCAACTGCTTGCCATCCCGGTAATTGTCATGTAAAAGATTTTGCAGTTGAAATGGTGATACCTCGAGTGGAGGGTCACCTTGGCAGAAGTCGCGTCATTGCTGCATGGCGAAGTTGGCAAAGGATACTCCATGGATTTCCTCCGACGGTGCTCGTTTTCATGATCTTCTGGATTGCCTCGTTTCTGTGCCAATGCAATATCCTTATCCAGCTCCTCTGACAATGACTGATGCGTGCGTATCTTCAAACGCTGTATATTTTTCAATTCGAGTCACTGGTTTGTACGTTCAAGTCGGTCATCCTCAAGTTGATTCGCGTACACTGCGGCAAACTTCTTTTGGGTCCATGAGTTGTTGAGGTAGCCATAAAACTGGTGCAATGCGTAACCATATGAGCATGCTGGGAGCGTTTCTTGATTACGATCCCCAGTGATTGTTTGCTGATTATGCAGGCTTTCTTCGAGTCATTTTCTGAAAACAACAACAATGCAAAAAGAATAGGAATGGTGTCCAAAGGGGAAGGCAGTACGACTTATGACTGCCTGACTTTGGCGATGCAGATAAGCCTGGACTTATCCGTCGAAAAGTGAATATCCACACAATGCTGGTCGAGCAGGTTGGCTGTCTGTACGCATAATAAAATGCACTGAGAACGTGCACTACGCGTGATACACTACACTAGTAAAGGGCCGGTAACGCAATCCAGGTACGGCGGTCGAATGCCATACTCGACACGGACATTCCGTCTGTGCTGGAAAAAAGATAATTTTAGCGGACGCCCTTCCTTTCTATCCCTTTTCCTCCTTCTTCCTCGTCTCGGCAGCAGCTATCTATCTTTCTCTCGTTTTCCAACATATTCAAATAAAGACGTATCAAACTATCGTATGATATCAACTTCATTGCTCATTACATCTGCTGGAGATGGCACGATTCTAGCTTCCTATAACTGCTTTCTCGGCCCTAAACACCCATTAACACACTTGGGAGGCACCTGGAATCCGCCTAAAATCCACCTGAAAGGGCCTCGTGATAATTTTGCTTTTCACTATCATATCAGCCAAATGATCGTGTTTATCGCGCGTATTATTAACGTCTTCTCAGTCATCTGTGGATCTCTTGTCGCTGCTTTGTTTGCCATGGACCATATCTGAATTTTTAGGAAGCAAGTCACAGCGGACATGAAACTTCTTTCAAAGCAACTTTTTCTCTCTCGGGCACAAAACGATGACGACCACCCAGGGTTTTTTGGTATACTTGGAATAAGATCGAATAAGTCAATTAGGATACCTTTTTTTTTTTAATTGGGGACAACCGTTTTTTCAATTAGGGATTTTTAACCCGGAAGTTTTTGATTGGGAAAAGTAAGTTAGGTAGGGGGTAGAGTTTACTAGTAGCCTATTTCCTTTTTTGGTAGTAAACGCTGGTTACACCTGAGCCGACTTTACCTGGTGTTTGAGGCCCTCGGGATTCGAGAGCCCGCCTAAAGTACTATGAGAGAAGGGAGAACCGCCCCCTCTCAACATTTACTCCAGCGGTCGAGTCAAACTAGCTCTTATGTCGAGTGATTTACAGACTCACGACTGTGGCATCTTCAAAAGCTGCATCAATACCAGTTGTTTGATTGAATGTTCAATCGATCAATTGGGAACCCAGTCAATTGAAACAGTTCCTGGGATACCAAAGAACGGATCTGCAAATTGAAAATCCAGAAAACATTACCCAGTGCTGCATTGGGGTGTCATATGGATCAATATGTAGATGCGATTCGAGAGTACAGTTTACTGGTAGACTGCTGCCTGTTTCAGGGCATCTACCTGGAAACTGAGCCCACTCTTGTTACAATACAGTAAGCCTTGAAATTCGAGGGCCCGCCTGAAGTACTATGAGAGAAGGAAGAAAAGCCCTCTCTCAGCATTTACCAATTGTTCCGTTGGGTGTCCAATGAATCAATTGGGAGCCCAGTCTATTGAAACAGTTCCTGGGTTATCAAAGAACGGATCTTCTAATTGAAAAAATTGGAGGAAACAATATCAGTTGTTGCATTGAATGTCCAATGAATCAATTGGGAACCCCAGTCTATTGAAACAGTTCCTGGGTTATACCAAAGAACGGATCTCTCAATTGAATAAGGTCGGAAACAATACCACTTGATGCATTGGACATTCAATGGATCATAGTGAGTCCCAGTCTATTGAGACAGTTCCTGGGTTATACCAAAGAACGGATCTCCTAATTGAAAAATCGGAGGAAACAATACCAATTGTTGCATTGAATGTCCAATAAATCAATTGGGAACCCAGTTTTGTCTGACAGTTCCCTGGGGTATTAAAGAACCTGTCCCCGCATCGCACATGCGGAATACAAATTGAGTGTACGCAGTTGCTGCTGCGTTGTCGACTTTGATACAAGTGACAGAACTCCTCTGGTGCCGGCTGGAGGGTATGAATGAGCACTCCACGGTTTCCTTGCGGCTTTCTCGTGGTTAAACAACAGCAAAGTCGTCCGCCACACGGTAAAATGCGGGATACAAATCAGACCAGGGGACCGATGATGACTTACCTCCACGCGGTGGTCCCTGGGTAACGCTAAGAAGTCATCGACTCCTGATTCATCTTAATTGATGAACGGGGTAGCAATGCCAGTTGTTTAATTGAGTGTTCAATGAATCAATTGGGAACCCAGTCTTCTGAAACGATTCCTGGGTTACCAAAGAATCAATTCGCATGCAGTAGTTTGTCCGGTTTCTGCATGGGCTGGACAGTTCGACTGTTTGCACCAGCTTAGATTGAATACACAATTTGAAGTTAAATAACGGTCTACTTGGTACCTCTTTTGTCGATCCGAAAAGATACCTTGCCCTTTCAATTATGGGATACCCAAGCTGCAAGCAGTTTGACCGTTTATTTTTCAATGAGTGTTTCACTAAGCTACCATCACTCCTTCTTGTCAAAACAACAAACATGCACAATTGCATTGTTTCCGTGATAGTTCTGAGATGCATCGAATTATGCTGACAGATTATCGGCCCTGAGCTATGTTGATAGGATATATAAGCCTGTCA
Source organism: Syncephalastrum monosporum B8922 (assembly GCA_000697355.1). Classification (NCBI taxonomy): domain Eukaryota; kingdom Fungi; phylum Mucoromycota; class Mucoromycetes; order Mucorales; family Syncephalastraceae; genus Syncephalastrum; species Syncephalastrum monosporum. Next base: position 130,481 of record JNEN01001257.1, read on the forward strand.
AGGCGATAACGGGTAAGATGGGGCAAGGGTCCGTCCCAGAAACATATTATAAAAAAGGCCATGATAAGGGGAGAAAATCCAGTTGGGTCCTCCTAACAGAGGGTTCACTGAAAGTCTGGTGTCAGCATACGCGGCAATTTCAGCACCCAACGCACGCCTGTGTCAGCTTGTAAATCAATTCTGGCGCTTCAGACTCCCAAGTATAGTTTCGTGGACTGTCTGTTCCAGTGTGCGAAGATACCACAACATGGAGCTTTAGTCGCAATATACCATGTTCCTGGGATACCAAAGAACGGATATCCTAATTGAAAAATGGAGGAAACAATACCAGCTGCTGTATTGGGGTGTCATATGGATCAGTCTATGGATGCGATTGGGGAGTACAGCTTACTGGTAGACTGCTTCCTGTCTTAGGGACTGCTTCCTGTCTTAGGGCGTCTACTTGGAGACTGAGCACACTCTTTTACTACACAGTAACCCTTGAGATTCGAGGGCCCGCCTAAAGTACTATGAGAGAAGGGAGAACCGCCTCTCTCAACGTTTACTCCAGCGGACGGGTCAAAGTAGCTCCTGCGTCGAGTGATTTACAGGCTCACGGCTGTGACAAATACCAGTTGATCGATTGAACATTCAATCGATCAAATGAGAACCCAGTCTATTAAAACAGTTCCTGAGATACCAAAGAACGGACCTCCTGATTAAAAAATGGAGGAAACAATACCAATTGTTGCATTGAATGTCCAATGAATCAATTGGGAATCCCAGTCTTTTGAAATAGTTCCTGGGTTAACAAAGAACTTACGATCCAGTCTTTTAAAACAGTTCCTGGCGTATCAAAGAACTTACCACCCAGTCTTTTGAAACAGTTCCTGGGTTAACAAAGAACTTACGATCCAGTCTTTTGAAACAGTTCCTGGCGTATCAAAGAACTTACCACCCAGTCTTTTGAAACAGTTCCTGGGTTAACAAAGAACTTACGATCCAGTCTTTTGAAACAGTTCCTGGCGTATCAAAGAACTTACCACCCAGTCTTTTGAAACAGTTCCTGGGTTAACAAAGAACTTACGATCCAGTCTTTTGAAACAGTTCCTGGCGTATCAAAGAACTTACCACCCAGTCTTTTGAAACAGTTCCTGGGTTAACAAAGAACTTACGATCCAGTCTTTTGAAACAGTTCCTGGCGTATCAAAGAACTTACCACCCAGTCTTTTGAAACAGTTCCTGGGTTAACAAAGAACTTACGATCCAGTCTTTTGAAACAGTTCCTGGCGTATCAAAGAACTTACCACCCAGTCTTTTGAAACAGTTCCTGGGTTAACAAAGAACTTACGATCCAGTCTTTTGAAACAGTTCCTGGCGTATCAAAGAACTTACCACCCAGTCTTTTGAAACAGTTCCTGGGTTAACAAAGAACTTACGATCCAGTCTTTTGAAACAGTTCCTGGCGTACCAAAGAACTTACCACCCAGTCTTTAGAGATCGTCCCTGGGTTAGCAAAGAACGTACAACCGCATAGCGCATGCGGGATACAAATTGAGTGTACGTAGTTGCTGCTGCGTTGTCGACTTTGATACAAGTGACAGAACTCCCTCGGTGCCGGCTGAGGGGTATGAATGAGCACTCCACGATTTGTCCGCTCCGGCTTTCGCGTGGCTAAACAACAGCAAAGTCGTCCGCCAAAAAGCCAATTGCGGTATACCAAGTTAGGCAGCCGCATCGCACATGCGGGATACAAATTGAGTGTACGTAGTTGCTGCTGCGTTGTCGACTTTGATACAAGTGACAGAACTCCTCTGGTGCCGGCTGGAGGGTATGAATGAGCATTCCACGATTTCCTTGCGGCTTTCGCGTGGTTAAACAACAGCAAAGTCGTCCGCCACACGGTAAAATGCGGGATACAAATCAGACCAGGGGACCGATGATGACTTACCTCCACGCGGTGGTCCCTGGGTAACGCTAAGAAGTCATCGACTCTTGATTCATCTTAATTGATGAACGGGGTGGCATTGAGTATTCAATGAATCAATTGGGAACCCAGTCTTTTGAACAGTTCCTGGGATACCAAAGAACGGACCTCCTAATTGAAAAATTTGGAGGAAAGAATAACAGTTGTTGCATTGAATTGTTAATGCATCAATTGAGAACCCAGTTTTGTCTGACAGTTCCCTGGGGTATCAAAGAACCTGTGGCCGCATCGCACATGCGGGATAAAAATTTGCGTGTACGTAGTTGCTGCTGCGTGTCAACGAGTACAGAACTCCTCCGGTGCCGGCTGGAGGGTACGACTGAGCATTCCACGCTTTGTTTGCGGCTTTGGCGTTGGTTTAAATAATCGCAAAGTCGTCCGCCACACGGTAAATTGCGGGATACAAATTAGACCGGGGGACCGATGAATGACTCACCGCCGCGAGGTGGTCCCTGGGTAACGCTAAGAAGTCATCAACCCTTGATTCATCTTAATTGATGAACGGGGTAGCAATACCAGTTGTTCAATTGAATGTTCAATGAAGCAATTGGGAGCCCAGTCTCTTGAAAGTTCCTGGGATACCAAAGAACGGATCTCTTAATTGATTAACGTAGAAACAATAACAACTGCTGCATTGAGTGTCCAATGGATCAATTAGGGTACCCAGTCTTTTGAAACAGTTCCTGGGTTATATCAAAGAACGGATCAACTTGTTCAAAGAATGATTTGAAACAGTATCAAGTGATTTATTGAAGAAAACAACTTTAAGCAATGGATCTCTTGGCTCTCGCATCGATGAAGAGCGTAGCAAATTGCGATAATTAATGCGATCTGCATTCTGCGTATCATCGAGTTCTTGAACGCACCTTGCGCCCTTTGGCTTGTCCTTGGGGTATGCTTGTTTCAGTACAACCACAAACCCACAAATGCCATTTTCTTGATGGAAAATGTCCATTGTAATTGGGATGCCAAAGGGAACCCTTTCATCCTGAAAGTCGATCCATAGGATTAAAGAGGTTTTTTTTTCCTTTGCATCAATTTTTTTTTTCATTAGAAAAGAAGCAATTGAAAAAAAGCAATCATCAAAATGTTGTCTGAAATCAAGTAGGATTACCCGCTGAACTTAAGCATATCAATAAGCGAAGGAAAAGAAAATAACCATGATTGCCCTAGTAACGGCGAGTGAAGAGGCAAAAGCTCAAGTTTGGAAGCTCAATGGTTTAATCATTGCGCATTGTAAACTGGAAACAGGATCAATCAGATGCACCGGGTGATAAGTTCCTTGGAATAGGACATCATGGAGGGTGAGAATCCCGTCTTTGGCCCGAGTCTTAGTATCTTTTGTATTGGCCTGTTCAAGAGTCAGGTTGTTTGGGAATGCAGCCTAAAGCTGGAGGTAAATCCCTCCTGAAGCTAAATACTGGCGAGAGACCGATAGCGAACAAGTACCGTGAGGGAAAGATGAAAAGAACTCTGAAGAGAGAGTTAAACAGTACGTGAAATTGCTTAAAGGGAACCATATAAAGCTAGGTTGAGATTGTTTTTCTTCAGGTTGAGCTTTGGCTTGATAGTGTAGAAGGATGATCCAAGACAACAAGAATTGGAGGAGGAGAATAGCCCGTTAGGAAGGGAGTCCCTCGGATGTTGAAAGACCTGACGGTTCACGCTCTTCCTTCGATTGAGGAACGCTTTTTTAAAGGTTGTTGTCTGAATGGCTTTATATGACCCGTCTTGAAACACGGACCAAGGAGTCCACCTAATGTGCGAGTATTTGGGAGGTAAACCCATATGCGCAATGAAAGTGAATTACCTATGAGGGGCTCCTCGGGGCCTTTGCAATAGGGTTGGGCAGAAAGCTTTGTAATGAAGCTTAACTGACTCAGACAAAGCACATTGGGTGGGACCCGAAAGATGGTGAACTATGCTTGGATAGGGTGAAGCCAAAGGAGACTTTGGTGGAGGCTCGTAGCGGTTCTGACGTGCAAATCGATCGTCGAATCTGAGCATAGGGGCGAAAGACTAATCGAACCATCTAATAGCTGGTTCCTGCCGAAGTTTCCCTCAGGATAGCAGGAGTAAAAAAGGCACTTTTATGGGGTGAAGCAAAAGGTTGAAGGCATCGGTGGTCCGAAGGACTTAACTCCAACCAGTGCTGAATCTGTAAGATGACAGTCTTATGATAAAAGTCTGTATTCGAATGCCATTTACTTCTAGTGAGCTAGTTTTGGTAAACAGAACTGGCGATGCGGGATGAACCGAACGCAAGGTTAAGGCGCCGGAATCCACGCTCACAGACACCACAAAAGGTGTTGGTTCATCTTGACAGCAGGACGGTGGCCATGGAAGTCGGAACTCGCTAAGGAGTGTGTAGCAACTCACCTGCCGAATGAACCGGCCCTGAAAATGGATGGCGCTCAAGCGTGGTGCCCATACCTTGCCATTGGAGTGTATTGGAAGCTCCAATGAGTAGGCAGGCGTGGAGGTTCTGTTGTAAAGCTTTGGGTGTGAACCTGAGTGGAACAGCCTCCAGTGCAGATCTTGGTGGTAGTAGCAAATATTCAAGTGAGAACCTTGAAGACTGAAGTGGAGAAGGGTTCCTGGGGAACAGCAGTTGGCCCAGGGTGAGTCGATCCTAAGAGATAGGGAAGTTCCGTTTACTCAAGTGTGTCATTCTATGACGCCTCCTATCGAAAGGGAATCAGGTTAACATTCCTGAACCAGAACATGGACGCGTTAGACGGCAACGTAAATGAACTTGGATACGTTGGGTCGAGTCCCGGAAAGAGTTTTCTTTTCTTTCTAACGTTCTGCTTGATCGTGAACGCTGTTCATCAGGAGCAACGATTAAGCATTCGGAAGAGCACAGTATCTTTCTTGCTGTGTCCGGTGCATTCGAAACAATCCTTGAAAATCCAAGGGAACTTTGAGCTTTTGCTCAGTTTCATGTCTGGTCGTACCCATAACCGCAACAGGTCTCCTGGGTTAAAAGCCTCTAGTGAATGGAATAAGGTGGATAAGGGAAGTCAGCAAATTAGATCCGTAACTTCGGGATAAGGATTGGCTTCAAGGGTTGGTCGGTCCTGTAGTTGGAGCTCTTGAACTCGGGGTCGTGGCGCAAGCCAGACAGGCCGGCAATTAACAACCAACTTGGAACTGGTACGGACAAGGGGAATCCGACTGTCTAATTAAAACATAGCATTGCGATGGTCAGAAACTGGTGTTGACGCAATGTGATTTCTGCCCAGTGCTTTGAATGCCAAAGTGAAGAAATTCAACCAAGCGCGGGTGAACGGCGGGAGTAACTAGGACCCCTTAAGGTAGCCATGCCCGTCATCTAGCTAATGACGTGAGAATGGAACAACGAGATTCCCACTGTCCCTATCCACCATCCAGCGAAACCACAGCCAAGGGAATGGTCTTGGCATATTCAGCGGGGAAAGAAGACCCTGTCGAGCTTGACTCTAGTCTGACATTGTGAAGAGACGTGGAGAGTCACAGAAATGAGGGAGACTGGGATTCGTGGTTGCTCGCTCTGCGTTTGCTTGGTCGCCAGTGAGATACCTCAACCTCTGCTGTTCTCTTCACTTAGATTATCAAGTGGGAGTGTCTGGACTTACGTTCAGTATTCTAGCATTAAGCCTTCCTGGAAGGCCACCCAAGTAATTGACATCGTCAGGTGGGGAGTTTGGCTGGGGCGGCACATCTGTTAAACAATATAGCAGATGTCCTAAGGGGGGCTCAACGAGAACAGGACTCTCGTGTAGAGTAAAAGGGCAAAAGCCTCCTTGATTCTGATTTTCAGCGTGAATACGAACCCTGAAAGGGCGGCCTATCGATCCTTTATGTCCTCAGGATTTGAGGCTAGAGGTGCCGGAAAAGTTACCGCAGGGGCAACTGACTTGTGGCAACTGAGCGTACCAGCGACGTTGCTTTTTTGATTCTTCGATGTTCGGCTCTTCCTATCATACTGAAGCAGAATTCAGTAAGCGTTGGATTGTTCACCCACTAACAGGGAACGTGAGCTG